>JASTWK010000672.1:0-95812 GCA_030770225.1 Temnothorax unifasciatus | reverse complement strand
AGTGAGATAGTCGTAAATGTATATACGCTAAATTTAAATTAGATATCATTGACACTTCATCAATTATAATAAGAATAACATCTTTGAGATTTGCCCGTAAAACTTTCAAAACGTGATCAGATAATGGTGTATACTTGGGAGTATCACCATGTGTAACGGGTAACTGCACCACTCTGTAAGTGGTCAAACCTTCGATATTGAACGCTGCTATACCAGTAGGTGCTGCTACAACGGTATCCTTATTGAGATTTTGTTTTATCCAGCATTTAAGTGTTTTAATTAAGAAACTTTTGCCAGTACCTCCTTCTCCACTAACGAATTTGAGTAATTGTTTATTATCCGGCGATGTTACGGTGTCGATCACATCGTCAAATACTCTTCTTTGATCTGCGTTCAGATTTGAAATCATTTCAGATACATTGATTTCCTGAACTAATTTTTCACCAAGATCCTTAAAATCTTGCATCGCTTCACCAGCCTCAATATTTTGAACACCTATTGGATTATCAGGATCATCTTGAGACTCGTGCTGTTTTTCTAAATCATCTAAACGTTGCTGAACTAATTGCTGCGCAGTTTCAAATGCTTTTTGCAATTCCTCTAATTTTTCACAATAATCCAATGCTTTCTCAAGATCTAATTTTCCCTTGTGAAATGATTCCGCATAAGTATCACATCCATTTTTAAGATCTTCCAGTTTCCGCCATGGTTTAAACATAAGCAGTAATGAAAAGAAATAATTTTCCGGCCGCGTATTGACATCATATTTATAGTGATTAATAAGATAGTTACGCTGTCGTCGTTTCATATAATAACCATTATGTATCTTGTAGAATTCAATATTTTTACTTCGTGGTTTGATTTTCGTAATATCATATTGCTGTGCAAATTCATATAAACACAAGGATTCAAGTTCTTTCGGTCTCCGTGGATAATGATCATCTATTATAGATGGACAAAATATGTCTGTGGAATCTCCATCAAGAGCTTCAATTTCCTTACAGGTTTTAACTTTTCTGTGTCGTATCTGATTAACATCTAACCATCTAATACTCGTATTTCGATCAGTCCCATATAAAGGATTACCTAGCAATGTATCAGCAGCTTCAAGAGCTCCACATTCTCTATTACTCATGGCTCGATAAGCAATCTTCCAAAGACGGCTCACCAATGATTCGCCTTTCTTATTTTTACTATCAAAGATAACATCAGATATTTCACTTTTTCCTGGTTTATTTATATACTTAGTAATATACCAAGTAAGCAGCGATGCTTTTTCACCGATAAATTGTATATCCATATTTCCTTCCCATGCGGTAAGAATGATAGGATTATAATCATTTATATTGGTTTCAGTATCTGTTCGAGGAAGGTCATAAAGCCTACTTCTATTTTTTAATCGTTTCCTACCTGCTATCGAACTTATGACATCTCTCATAATCAACGTGTCTGTAACTGGACGAGGAAATCCGAAACGACAGACACGAGTCGTTTTACGTCCTGCTTTTTTAGAACGAAGACAATAATTGTTATGTTTGTGTAGTTGATACATATTGACTCGCCTGTATAACAATGGTGAAATATTTGGATCTGGCATTTTACAACTTATATGTTGCAAAATAAATTTAGAAACCTCTTCAACAGAAGATTTACCGATAATTGGCGCATCTTTAATCCAAATTAATAAATGAAAATGTTGTATACCTCTACCTTGGTATTCTCGTCGCCAGAAGTAATGTGTTACTTCTCCGATCGGGTGATCTTTGGAACAAATAAAATCAAGCAGCGCTTTGAATTTATTATCAAGAAACCTGGACGTCGACACGGGATCTTTAGCAACGAGTACACTAATGGGCGTCGAATCGTTAGGCCATCCATTTACTTCACGAATATATGCACCTAAATCATCCCACATCCATTCACCAGGACTAACTGTAAAGAACCATGTCGCAGGTCCAAACGCTTGCGTCATACAAATTAAATCACACCTTGGTCTACGCCAGTATTGTTCCGTATTTCTTAAAGTGGAAAATATCGAACTCAAGTCAGATTCCAAATCACCTTTCTGCAATGCTTGTAAATATTCTGTAGCCGTATAACGTTCTCGTGAATCAGTTGTATACAATTTATGATAAATACCACGACTTATTTGACGAATATTCGCATCATTTAACAAGAAAAATAAGAATTGTAAATTTAATCTAAATTGCGGATGTTTGGATGTCAAACAACATTTAATAAATTCATGGTTGTGAAGTTTAACCTGTCTAGTTTCGTGTTGTCCATTAACACCAAAAGGAAATAAATCTGGAAAACACAATAGATCTAAAGTTTTCTCACGATTGTCCAAGGGCAAATCTTGAACTTTTAACATTTGATATAAGGCAGTAGCACTTTCACATGATTTTTTTTCATACAAAGGATAAATAGTGTATTGCTCGTAATAACTATCTTGACTTTCGTCAAGAATCTGGGTTAACATCGCTTCACGCTGATTATTTGAAGTAGCGTCTATGTTATTTTTTGTTTCTTTTATTGGAACTTTTGAACTCAATTCTTGTTCGTCATTTGATAAAATAGCATCTACGTTATTTTTTGTTTCTTCCATTGGAACTCTTGGACTCAATTCTTGTTCGTTATCCGAAACAGATTCACTATCATTTTCCGTCTCTTGTGCTTCAAATTCATTATTATCCAGTTCCTCTAAACCTAATCCATCGTAAGTTTCTGAGAGCGTTATATTATTGTAAAAAGGATTGTTACGTTTGAGCCATGTTAAAGCCTTGTGTAACTTTTTACGATCTACGTATTCCTCCCAAACAATTTTGGATTTTGTCGGAACACCTCTAACACGTACGACGTATATTTCATGATTTTTATTAACTGGATCAGTATCGGAACATAATTTGTTCCATGTCTCTTGTAAAGGTAATGGTAAATGAAACGTTCTACCTTTTACTTTTTGTACCATATTTCTATGAGGCAGTTTTTTGTTAATAACAGTTCCCATTTTAACAACAGTTTGAAAAGCTTTAGCTCTTTGTATAAAAATTTTTTCAAACGTGTTAAGAGATAATATTTCTTCGGGTGTATCACGTACAAATCGATTATTTAAAACGCAATACGCAGGCATTAATCCGTTACGGAATTTTCCTGCACAATAAAGACATATGTATTGTGGAGTAATGTTATGTTTTTTTAAATGCGCCATTAAATCTCTCCAAATTGGAATATCTAATTGCGTTTTGAGCTTATTAATTTCAGAGACACTTCTCTTATAACAAAGTCTCTCACATGATGCACAAACATATCGAGGTGTGTCCATGCAGCGTTTGGTAAAAGCCTTAAATGCGTTACTATAGCGAGAAATGATATCGTCATCACTCAAAATAGTACAACTCTGCTGATGTTTGTACATATTTGCTTTTTCTTGTTCCAAAGTTATAATTTCGTTTAATGTATCTAAATCAGCGGAAGTTAAAGCCTTCTGCAGATTTAACATTTTCCGATAGAAACTTGTCATTTGATAAATTAAACGTTTAATATGTCTTACCTTTGGAAAATGAGGTGATAATATTTGAACACAAAGAAACATCGCTTTGCAAAGTTTCGTATCAATGTAACAAGCATGTGTGTGACCCTTTTTATTTGAATTTTTTATTGTACATGTATGAATCTTTTGTAACAATTGTAATATTTTGTTTAAAGTACATGTATTTATCGTTTGAAGGAATTTTCCATAACGATCGATTAAAAACGGATCATCAATTTTACACAAGGTATTACATACCCATGATTTTTTTGCTTGTGCCTGCTGCAAAGGTAATACATTCATAGTTTGACCTTTTACGTTCATTACCAAAGGTTGTGATAAAGTAATTTTACGATATGTGTCGATAAAATAATTTTCAGACGAAGCTGTATGTCGCGATATGCCACATAATGCACGTATTTTATCGTCAATTGTAGAGCATTCAGCGGCAAGAGTCAAGCACATTTCTGATTTCTTTTTTAGTGAAGTTAATATTTTATGGATATTGCGAACAAAACTGTCTCGAATACGCATACACCAACGTACGATTCTTTCGGCCTCTAATCGTTTTTCACTATAATTTTTAATATCAAGTTTCTTTTCAATATCTTCAATTGCCACAGAATTGAGAAATTGTATATAATTTCGTGACCAAAACTTTTGATATTTTCTAGTAATATTTTTAGCAACATCACGATTTTTTATTGCAAATTTTATCATCTTTTTTTGATAATATCGCCTGTTATAAAGCCATTTGCGATCAGGATCTAAAACTTGTTGTCTATATCGTTCACGCTCTATATTCAGAGCATAACGTATACGTTTTTGTGCATTTCGTTTTACACGGTTCTTCTTATATTGATGTCGATCTTTAGCACGATTAATTTCTAAGTTTTGTTGATATCGGCATCGTTTTTTAGCGCGATTATTTTCCAAATGTCTCATGTAAGATTTCCTCTTAGTAGCGCGACGTTTTTCCAACTTATTCTCATGTTCTGTATTTTTAGTAATAATTTCGTCTTGTGCACTTTTTTCATATGAATAACAGCTTTTAACGCGCATAATATTATCTTCGTTGTTGAGGCAAACGATATTTTTCTCATTACTAATTTGCAGACGGTATCACTCTCACTATTAATTTTACAGTTAGTATTTTCTTCGCTGTCAAGACAAACAATATTGTCATAATTAGTTTTGCAGTTCTTAGTATTCATATTATATAATGTGTTATGTTGATAATCGTAAACTTCCTCATTACGCTCGTTTAACGTTGCTTTTATGGTTTCTTCAAAATCTAACTGATTATCACTTAATTTCTTTTCAAGATAATCAATATCACAAATCTTTTCTTTATAGTTTTTTCTACATTGACGTTTTGCACGTATATAAGCTGCTTTAGCTTCTCTATCTTTCACCACTGGTAGTGGCGGCACTTTGATTGAAAGACTATGTGAATCTTGAGGGAAATGTTCAATTATATTAGTTTCTAATATTTTTATCAAATGCGATCGCATTAAGCTGTAATCATATTTTACCTTTTCCGGTTTAATATTAAATAATAGTGAAACCGCAAAAGCTATTGCAAAAACTCCGCAATCGTTACAATTCAATTGATGTTGCACAGTAGGAAATTTGACAGGATGTTTCTCAAAATCGTATGTTGGAAATAAACTTCTCAAGAATTGCTCATGATTTTCGTGCAATGTTTTTTTATTTTGTGAATCATAGATATATATATTTTTTATATCGTAATAGCTACATACCCAATGTCCATCTTTTTGTTCTGGATCTAATGAACTGTACAATATTTGTATATGTTTTCTGTCTTGTGGTATAGGTTGAATCATTTCAGGCACTTGTATTAGCAATGTTTCGACAGGTCTATAATCTGAACAATTTCGTAGAAGATTGTGAAAATGTCCTATATGTTTGTCCGTCAGCCATTCGCCGCGAACAATTATATTTCTATCTTTACGCATTAAAGTAATGTATTTTTTTGTATGCACAGACATATTATTTCTTGTATTTTCCAAATGTCTCATGTAAGATTTCCTCTTAGTCGCGCGACGTTTTTCCAATTTATTCTCATGTTCTGTATTTTTAGTAATAATTTCTTCTTGTGCACTTTTTTCATATGAATAACAGCTTTTAACGCGCATAATATTATCTTTGTTGTTGAGGCAAACGGTATTTTTCTCATTACTAATTTTGCAGACAGTATCACTCTTACTATTAATTTTACAGTTAGTATTTTCTTTGCTGTCAAGACAAACAATATTCTTGTCATAATTAGTTTTGCAGTTCTTAGTATTCATATTATATAATGTGTTATGTTGATAATCATAAGCTTCCTCATTACGCTCGTTTAACGTTACTTTTATGGTTTCTTCAAAATCTAACTGATTATCACTTAATTTCTTTTCAAGATAATCAATATCACAAATCTTTTCTTTATAGTTTTTTCTACATTGACGTTTTGCACGTATATAAGCTGCTTTAGCTTCTCTATCTTTCACCAATGCTAGTGGCGGCACTTTGATTGAAAGACTATGTGAATCTTGAGGGAAATGTTCAATTATATTAGTTTCTAATATTTTTATCAAATGCGATCGCATTAAGCTGTAATCATATTTTACCTTTTCCGGTTTAATATTAAATAATAGTGAAACCGCAAAAGCTATTGCAAAAACTCCGCAATCGTTACAATTCAATTGACGTTGCACAGTAGGAAAACAGGATGTTTCTCAAAATCGTATGTTGGAAATAAACTTCTCAAGAATTGCTCATGATTTTCGTGCAATGTTTTTTTATTTTGTGAATCATAGATATATATATTTTTTATATCGTAATAGCTACATACCCAATGTCCATCTTTTTGTTCTGGATCTAATGAACTGTACAATATTTGTATATGTTTTCTGTCTTGTGGTATAGGTTGAATCATTTCAGGCACTTGTATTAGCAATGTTTCGACAGATCTATAATCTGAACAATTTCGTAGAAGATTGTGAAAATGTCCTATATGTTTGTCCGTCAGCCATTCGCCGCGAACAATTATATTTCTATCTTTACGCATTAAAGTAATGTATTTTTTTGTATGCACAGACATATTATTTTTTGAAAATAGGATGTTTTTTTATAAATTAATTTTTTGCACTATGTTTATAACTGTAAAAGTAAATTTTTACAAATGCACTGCTAATGCAGTTTATTTAAAACTGTAGCCGTATAAACAGCCAAAATTTAGCGCTGATAGCAGCCAATGTTTGCCAGCGCTTATGGCAGCCGTTATACAGCGCCAGAGAGCAGCCGAATTATATATTTTTTTGTTTTGAGATGCGTGACAGGAGACGCGTCTTCAAAAGTAATCTGCAAGAAAAAAAATATATTTACGTAATACAATAATTTATATAATATTATTTACAATACAATTATAAATACAATCAATTCTACAAACTACTTATTGAATATTTTTGGTTTTAAGGATGTTTTGGACCAAGGGGAGAAAGCAGTGTTTTTCAGATAAGTGTGAAAAAGCTTTCAACCCGAGGTGCACACGATATTTTTCACAACACCTTTACGGAAATGTTCGACTTTTGAATGCCCGTAGAGTGTGTGCGTTTGGTGTTCCATTCGTGTCGTTAAATAGACCACATAAAACATAATTAAAATGATGATGGAATTTTATTTAGGAATATTATGTAAATAGATATAATTAGTAATCTCATTATTTAGTGATATTATATTTACGTTACAATTTTCAGATTAAAAGATCGGATTATTTCCTCGATTTTGTATTGCTCATTACTTTACTTTCTGCCCGCTATACTGGGCAAGAACCAATTTTCTTCCCTAGGAAGATAAGTAAGCCCTGGCGTGAAATTGGCCACTTTCACCCCTCTCTACGGGCATGGAAAGTCGGACTTTTCGTGGAGGTGTTGTGAAAACAAAATTTCGGATGGCTTACAAAACTCAACGGACGAATTTTTTTCTACATATTCTACATATTATATTATAGAAACTTTTATCATAAAAGTAAAATATTAAATAAACGATGTTTATCAAAATGACTATAAAATCGTCAACTACAATGTAGACAGGTGTTTTGTAAATTTCTTCAAATTTTTTTGAATATTTTAAAGTACAGAAAATGAAAAAAATTAATAATTATTTTCCATTAATTATTAATTTTCATTATTTTTAAATAAGTAGTAATTCATTTTTGACAAACTAATAATTATTTTAATAATCTACTAATTAGAAAAGATCTACTATCTAACAAATTACCAAATTTTAAGTAATGGATAATTTATTTTTGCCTAAATATTAATTTTTTAGATAAGACGCGGATTATACGGGAGATGTGGCCCGAAACGAAGACAGAAAGAATACAGTCGGAGTGTGATACTCAATATGACTGATATCGAAATGTGTCCCCCTTTAGATCATACAACTTTATCCAAAACATTTTTCCGTATCATATATTTTTCGAGATATTTGTCTGCAAATAGCGTCAGACGTGACAGACCCACGTATGCACTTAGAAGGTACTGAATTAAAAGATACCAAATAGCTCCCTACATTCATAACGAGCATCTTTATCAAACGACCACTGAGGCATGCGTGTGGTGACATTTATCACAATAATCAGTAAATAATGAGAGAAGGTCATTTCAAGTGACATAAAACTAATCAAGAAATCCTAGCCGACTTAACCATAACCAGTCAAAACTAAAGCTCAGAGTATCCAAGTATCCGGAAATCCGTCCGTTAGGGCCTTGGCACATAGAAAAACTTAAGCAGTAAGGAAATTAACGGTATGGAATTCGCTACCGCTTACCGTTGTGCCACGGTCCTTAATAAACGTTTAGTAAACGTTTAGTAAACGTTTAGTAAACGCTTAATAAACGTTTAGTAAACATCACTGAGAAAATTATACATTGTTATTACGTGCGTGCGTGCATGCGTATGTACGAATGTGCGTGCATGCGCTCGCTCTCACTTGCGAATGTCGTCGATGATACGAGTACGCGTGACAAAAACTTGTCGGATTGTGTCGTTCCCTCGTGCTTTTGTCTGTCTCTATTTGCTCCCCCCCTCCCCCGCGTCAAAATTAGGGCTCGCTATTATTTAAACAAAAACTCGTTTACTCGTATATTTAGTAAGTACATCCATTTATGAGTAGAAAAGAGTGTTTTACAAAATTAACTATTATTTATATGCTTTATTTCATTTTAAGTCAATTATTTTATTAATAAAGTAAACGTGAAAATATCGGAAAAACGTTTTTTTAGTAAACGGATATGCTATAAATATACGTGTAAACGTTTAAACGTTTATCAGGCCCTAGACTTAAAACACATGTATTCAGAAAAACGTTTCTAATAAACGGATATGCTAATTATCCGTTTAAATGTTTTTCCGTTTAAACGTATAATAGCGAGCCCTAATCTATACCGTTGATTTCTTACTGCTTAAGTTTTACTGCTTAAATTTTTCTATATGCCAAGGCCCTTACCCCCCAGGTAAGGTTTGCCGACTTTAGCCCAACGTCAAACGTCGGGCCGACATTGGCGATATCACGGCAAACCGACTGTCATTATTCGATCGCGGCACGACGTCGGCCCAAGAGAGGTTAGCCGATTCTTGCCCGATGCCGACTCACGGGCCGACATTGGCGATATCACGGCAAACCGACTATTTACCCGATCGCGGCGCAATGTCGGCCTAAGGGAGGTTAGTCGATTCTTGCCCGATGCCGACTCACGGGTCGACATTGGCGATATCACGGCAAACCGACTATTTACCCGATCACGGCGCGACGTCGGCCCAAGGGAGGTTAGCCGATTCTTGCCCGATGCCGACTCACGGGCCGACATTGGCAATATCACGGCAAACCGACTATTTACTCAATCGCGGCGCGACGTCGGTTCAAGGGAGGTTAGCCGATTCTTGCCCGATGCCGACTCACGGGTCGACATTGGCGATATCACGGCAAACCGACTATTTACCCGATCGCGGCGCGACGTCGGCCCAAGGGAGGTTAACCGATTCCTGCCCGATGCCGACTCACGGGCCGACATTGGCGATATCACGGCAAACCGACTATTTACCCGATCGCGGCGCGACGTCGGCCCAAGGGAGGTTAGCCGATTCTTGCCCGATGCCGACTCACGGGCCGACATTGGCGATATCACGGCAAACCGACTATTTACCCGATCGCGGCGCGACGTCGGTCCAAGGGAGGTTAGCCGATTCTTGCCCGATGCCGACTCACGGGTCGACATTGGCGATATCACGGCAAACCGACTATTTACCCGATCGCGGCGCGACGTCGGTCCAAGGGAGGTTAGCCGATTCTTGCCCGATGCCGACTCACGGGTCGACGTTCACTCAAACTGTTTACTTTTTGTGATATTAAATTATACATGTAATCGGCCCAATGCTGTGCCAGTGTCGAGCCGACTAATCGAATAGATAGCCAGTTGCCATGATATCGCCGACGTCGACCCGTGAGTCGGCATCGGGCAAGAATCGGCTAACCTCCCTTGGACCGACGTCGCGCCGCGATTGAGTAAATAGTCGGTTTGCCGTGATATTGCCAATGTCGGCCCGTGAGTCGGCATCGGGCAAGAATCGGCTAACCTCCCTTGGGCCGACGTCGCGCCGCGATCGGGTAAATAGTTGGTTTGCCGTGATATCGCCGACATTGACCCGTGAGTTTCCGACACTAACCCGACATTTAAAAAAAATTATATATATTCATTTCGAAATTTTATTACTTTTTTTTAACTGAATGATGATTTTAACTGTCAAAAGATGATTTCTGAAAAATTATATATTTGCGCTGGTTATGTAGAGAATATTTATTAAATTTTATTAAATTAAGAAGTAGTCTACCACGTAAGGCAGTTGACTCACGATCCAGAGGTCCCGAGTTCAAATCCCACTAAGGTAAGTGTGTTTTTAAAATACGAAAAAATATTTAATTAATTACAAAACGTTAATTTTCAGATGTAATCATCATAATATAGGCTGCATCTTAAGAAACAAATGTAGTTTAAAAAAAGTAATAAAATTTCGAAATGGATATATAATTTTTTTTTTATGTCGGGTCAATGTCGGAAACCAGTGTCGGCTCGACACTGGCACATAACATTGGACCGATGTCGCTGACCAGTGTCGACCCAATACTGGCAAGTAACATTGGACCGATGTCGCTGACCAGTGTCGGATTAACACCGGCACGTAACATTGGGCCGAACTGATCATTTGGATATTATGCCGACGTCGGCTCGACATTACAGCCAGTGCTGGGCCGACAGTCGCAGGTTGGCAGCCGACGTTGGCCCGACACTGGCCCACTTGTAAAATCGTACCTGGGCCGTTATATACGGGTCTAGACCGGTTTCGCGGGTACCCACAGATAATTCAAATTTAGGTTAGCTATATACCTACACGACGCGGATATCCGTACGATACGGGTACGTGAATTATTCAAGGGTATCCATGGAACCGGTCCAGTAGTGCAATTTTGTAACTCATTATGCATTGTTATGTGTTCATAATGACAGTTGCACAGGTACCTAATTAAAGTTTAGAGCTACCGATATTCACTGCCAGTACTAAAAGTCTATCTGTAAATTAATTACGTCACGCACAATATAAATTGTCAGTATTGACAGCGAATATCGGAGCGCAGCCTAATTTTCGTGTTATAAAAAGAAATAGTTACCCTATTACGGGCTGGATACAGGAAATAGGCAGGTAGGATCGCAGGCGCGACTCACCGTCCGCTGGATGTAATTTTTTATGCGGATATCCGTACGATACGGGCACCCGAATTATTCAGAGGTACCCGCGGAACCGGTCCAATAGTGCAATTCTGTAACTCGTTATGCATCGTTATGTGTTCATAATGACAGTTGTGCATGTATATTTAAAGTTTAGGGCTGCGTTCCGATATTCACTGCCAGTACTAAAAGTCTATCTGTAAATTACGTCACGCACAATATAGATTTTTAGTATTGACAGCGAATATTGGAACGCAGCCTAGTTTTCGTGTTATAAAAAGAAATAGTTACCCTATTACGGGCCGGATACAAAATATAGACAGGTACGCTCGCAGGCGCGACTCACTGTCCGCTGGATGTAATCCGTTATTAGCAGACAATTTTACGGGGTTTTTTTCGCTCTCCCTCGGGTGAGAAGAGACAATTTTACTCACTCACAAAGGTTCATTCACTCACAGAGAAAATGTCACGATATATCGATAACTTGTTGGGTGCGAGAGAGAACCACATTTGTTTAAGAAAACTTTTGTCCACAATGCGCAAACGAGAATAGCGCGGTGAGCAAGACGTCATCTCTACGTTTGCGCATTGCGAGCAAAGATCATCAATCTACTTTTCTCTCTTGTATTCAACTTGGACACAGATCATTGCATAGGCAAACCTATATACAATATTACTAAACGATTATACATATAATGTAAATTAAATAGTATTATATACGTAAATCTAATTAGTTTTCGTAACAATTTTGTATGTATGTGTGTGTGTGTGTGTGTGTGTGTGTGTGTGTGTGGGCAATAAAGTTAAAACTATAATTATATAAATGCTAATTAAATTTACATCATAAAATACAAGTTAAATACATACTACAATTAATTAATTAAAATATTGTTACCTGGAACATCGCTTGAAGAGTTCTCGTTTTCATTAGTAGTAGGATGATATAATATATACGATTATTTTTATTAAATAATTTGTCTTATGCTTACTCGCTCGATTAAAAATAAATATCTTCACTTGTGTCTTGGAAAAATATGTATCTGTATTCCCGGTTCTGAGTATCTTCGACCTTAGCAAATTTCTTGCGAATACAGCGAGAGAAGAAACCGTGTATGTATGTACGTTCGATCGCAGTGATGCTAGAGATAAAACGCGAGTCACGCGAGCGACGCGGCCCGAATTGGTCGAAACGGAGATAGAGATGGATAGAGGGGATAAAGTTGGAGGAAAGTATTGCTCAATTAAATTGCACTTTCACAAATATTTTTAATACATGTATTTAATATTTATGCAAAACTTACATATTGAATATTAAATCGAACGACTACGAATTCGGAAGCAGCGTGCATGCGTTATTCGTTGAGGAAGAAAGGAATAAAGGGGAGGGAGGGGGGACGCAGCTTGAAGCGGAAAAAGAATGGAGAGAGAGAGAGTGCTCGTTCCGGCGATAGTCACGGCTCGCTTGACCTTCGTATGAAAGACTCTAAGTTGAATGAAATGTCGCGATGAAATGACGCAACAGCGTGTAAGGCGCGTGATCTAGTAGTACGAGGAATCAATGAACGTGATTCGTACGGAAGAAATTTAAATTAACTTAAACTTGATTATTCTTTTAGTTACGGAACGATTAAAAAATAATCTCTCGATAAAAAAACCTGGATAATGTTATCGAGATTGTTAAATAAATGGAACATGTCTAAAAGTTCTCTAGTTTTTGCCGAATTAGCAATGTTCTGTTCTAGCTATAATTTAAAAAAAATTGATAAGGCAATTAAAACGAGCGATATAGTAGATTTCCCTTTTTTATAATTTTTTAAATATAATATATATTATAATATATGTATATAATATATAATTTATACATCATATATATTAATTAATATATCATCTTTATAATTTTTTTAATAAATGTAAAATTATTTTATACGCACATAATAATTACTCTCTTATTGCGCTATGATTTAGATTTAGACAAATAATACAGTTTCGATGAGGAAGAACGATCCGAATAGTGCACGATTAAATTTGAGCCCGTACAACGATCCCTCTGTACTGCACGATAATTATTCGTTGGGTTATCAGTGGTAACGAGCACACAACACGTGTATATAGATAAATAGAAAGCGGTTAGAGATCATGAATCCCGTCACGTTCTATTCCGCGCCTTTCCTTCGCGTTCTCTGCTTCTTCTCTCTTTCTACATTTATGTATCTATTTGCCTATTTCTTCCTCTTTCGTCGTCGATATTCGACGCTGAATGGAGATCTATTCATCGCGAGGCAATAGTACGTGACCGAGTCAACCGTTGACGAGCCAGCAGTTTATAACGATGGTATCTCTCCGATGCGACCGAGCGAGTCAAGTCGAGACGAGACGGTTATCTACGACAAAATGGCCGAATGCTAATGTGTGTACAATTCGCAATCATGCTGTTTCTTCACCAGCATTGACCGCGACGTTCCTTGCGAATCTTCACGCAAATTTTTATCTCGAGGAGTAAGGCCAATGTGAGAAAAGATAGTATTGGTCATCGTGAGTTTAATAGATCCTACCATGTCTCGCAGCGCAATTGAATCATTACAGATCGATAACGGAACTTGCAAACTTTTGCACTCAGGACTTTAGAGAAATTTGTTAGCTCCGTATTAGATACGATGCAACCTTTGCCATAATCGCGCGGTATAAAAAAAAAATTTCATGCATTGGTGCGCTAGCTCTCGCGCAATCTGATCGTTCCAACGGCTATGTCAAACAGATCGCGTCGGAAATTTACTCGCGACACACCCATCTTTAGGATAATTTACCGCGGGATTTTAGAGAATATAAAAATGACGGTATATAACATTTTTGTAACTTGCGTGTCCAGTGAATTGTTTCTTCGGCGCATAAATATAAGCGTTATATCACTGTGCTGTGCGTAGTGCATAGAGCTAATAGTGGATTAAGGCTGTGACGTACCCCGCGTTAACTAGTCGGATATTTACGATATACTTTAATGCAGCGACGCATATATAAGAACATGTATAATTGAAGACGTCCTTTCGCGAAGCGCGCGCGCGCGCACGCGTGTGCGTACCATTTCGTGTACATTTCGTAATTACTAGAGTAATGATTTGAGTCAAAAGAATTGACTCAAATCATTACTCTAGTATTACTCAAAAGAAATGACGAGAGATAATATGTATCGCTGCATATTGCAAACAGAAATCAAGTTAAATCGGCCGTTGCAAAAGATAAATCAACGTCAAACGCGAAAACTTAACTACGTAACTTACATGATAGAAGGGCACCACGACAACAAACCCAAACGGAAGGCGCTTTAACAAAATATATTTACGCGGCGTTATAAAATATATATGTTTCGAGCACGCAGAGAACATCTAATTTCGCTGCGCACTATTCACAGTTTCCCTAATGGCTGCTGCTTAATGGCCGATATTTCCACGAAGAAGATCGTTGTCTCTAAAGAGCCTCGCCGAAAACGTGACATCATTCTCAACAATTTATCGTGCGGTTGAACCGTGAATCAAGAGGTATACCACCGCGGCAATATAATTGGACAAGTTGCGTGCTTTTCACAGAGCACAAGGCGTGGAGTATACAGAGGAGCGCCAGGGCGAGGAGGCTTGCCATGCCGCCGTCGTGGACGCCTCTCACCTTACTGCTATATCGCCCTGTGGAACGACATCAACAATATAAAAACTATCTGTAATATTACACACAATTCAACACACGCACACACACACATTGATTTGTGTATATATTATTATTATTTCCTAAAGTTACATACACCCCCCCTCCCCACACACATACACACACGTGTATGTGCACTACAATAAAATACTAAAACTGCAATTGGCATTATATATATATATATATTAATATTTTACATATTAATATTCAAATACACATTTATTACTTTTTGCTTCTAACCTTTATTGTCTGTAATTTCCTCGACCTCGATTTCTTCTACCCCAATTGTAGTGTGCAGATGACAATTGATATAAAAACTGCATAAATCGCTCTTGTTGCCGGCGAACTCCACTCCTTCTTCCTCTACGTCTCCATAAATCTTTAGAATTACAACATACAATGTTACTATACGATTATATAATAATATAGAATATAATATATATAAATCTAAGTAGCTTTTATAAAAATTGCCAATAATGCCAATTGCAGTAAAAGTAATATAGTGTTAACACTGCTTTTGCTGTATTGGCAATAAAGTTGAAATTATAATTATATAAATGCTGATTAGGTTTATGTTACACAATTCATTATCAAGTACAAATTAAATACAATTATAAAATCATAATTAATTAATTAAAATATTATTACCTGGAACATCGTTCTCGTTTTCAACAATAAGATCATCAGTAGGATGATCAACTGCAGGACCAGAAGTTCTAGGACGATCAACAGTAGAACGAGAAATTATAGGATGATCAACTGCAGGACGAGACATTGTAAGACGATTGCCTGCAGGACGAGAAGTTCTAGGAGGATGAGAAATTGTAGGACAATCAACTGCAGGACGATTAACTGTAGGACGATCAACTGTAGGACGATCAACTGTAGGACGATCAACTGCAGGACGAGAAATTCTAAGAGGACGAAAAATTGTAGGACAATCAACTGCAGGACGATTAACTGCAGGACGATTAACTGTAGGACGATCAACTGTAGGACGATCAACTGTAGGACGATCAACTGTAGGACGGTGAACTGTAGGACGATCAACTGCAGCAGGACGAGAAATTGTAGGACAATCAACTGCAGGACGATCAACTGTAGAACGGTCAACTGTAGAACGATCAACTGGTTGATTATCACCAACGGGATGATCACCAACAGAACGGGCATCGACGGGACGATCCCCAGCAGAACGGTCATCGACGGGACGATCACCAGCCACACGATTATCAACGGAACAATCATCAGCATGATCACATTGAGTATGAACGTCCAAAGGACTTAAATCGAATTTTGTGAAGTCGTAATCCAGTAATTCGTCATCGATTTCCATCTAAAATTAGGATATTAGTTAGATGGATCACATTTATTAAAATTTATGTAATTTCTTTACGCGTTTAATACAAATGTACTTACATTTTTCGGTGTATCTTTCGCCATTTTCGTCTTTTTATCTTTCTTGTAGTTTCTGTCGTTATCTTTTTATCTTTCTTGTACTTTCTGTAGTTATCGCGTAAACGTAGTAATAGTCTATGACGCACTTACAAATAATGTAATAATAATGTATCCGTTGCAGAAGCCAAAGAGACGTGACTACAAAACAAAATCATAAATTTAAAAGAGTGTGTTTTTTTCGTAGTGATGTCACAGTTAAAATTTGAATCACGATGGGCGACACACGCAACGCGGGCGACGCGCGCGACGCGGGCGACGCGCGCGACGCGGCCCGAGATAGTCGAAACGGAGAGGATACATTCAGCGCGGCGCTGGGCGCACACATATACGTGGCTCCTCTTTTGTATGAGTATTATTATGAGTATTATTTTTTTTAAATTTATTTATTAATGAAATCTCATATGATGCTTACGGTATCCTTGAGAAGACGATAAGCTGTGCTCAATCCAATACCAGCTTCCTCGGAATTCGGATTGATTTGCAACGTGGTGTGATAACACTTCCTTGAACGTTCTATGTCGTTACTATGTTCACGGTAATAAGTAAAGCATGCATTCCCAATTATTGCGATCCGCTTGTATGCCATTTAAGAATGCCACCAGACTGCGGTTGTAGTCTTCCATATCCCAATATATTTTACCAAACAGCAACCAAGCTTCAGAATTTTCTAAAGCCAGCTCGAGAATGTTAACAGCTTCCTGATACTGTTTGTGCTCTTTTAGATGCAACGCTTTGAGAACAAAAGCTTGAAGTTAGTTTTATCCTGAGATTCTAAATTATTTATGATAGCAGTAACATCTGGTTCATCCAGTAATATATTTGTGCGTGCATGTATCACTCGCAATTGTACGGAAGGCTCAATGTTTAATTAATAAATATCAAGAAAGGATTTATAACGTTTGCGTTAAATAATACTCACCTCTTCGCACATCTGACGCGCTTCCACCAATTTTTCTTTGTCGCTACTTCTGCTTATCGCTTCAAGCAACCTCAACTTGATTCCCTGTTGAAATTTATCCTTTAAACAGGGCTTTTATAATTGTAGCGCTCTTCTGGAAGCACTCTCAGTTTCTTTTCAACAGTAAAGGTCATAATGTATTTGGCTTAACATCAACCAAGCATAAAACGATTGCGCATTTAACGAGACTTCTTTTTTCAAGCAATCGCGCGAATCAATTAAGTCATCCTTTCTTTTCAAATATGCTGCTTTCGCGATAAGCGCAACATCGGAATTCGTGCTCAGCTTGAAAAGCGGCTCATAAAACTGAGTTATGTCGATCTCAAGCTCATTTTCAGACAGTGCAGCGTTTTCGTAATAGATACGGCACAACCATTCTATCGTATAAATAAACTAATTGTATAGTGTGAGAGTATAACGCATTAAAAATTTCGGTAAAAATTGAAAGATAATTCACCTAGAGGACAAGCATCCTGTGGAAATTGAATATGCATGTCTTGAGCGGTTGCTAACAACGCTGTAAATTTATTTGAATCATACAGCATTTTTAAATATTTCCTGTAACACCCTTGTCTATTCATTAGCTCTACGTCTTTTATTACAGACGCTAATACATTTTCATAAAGCTCCTGATGTTCGTTTATTCTATCATTAGGGTACTTCGATAAAACCCATACCAGGGTCTTATCGATCAGATTGATTTTCTCTGTGGTAGAAACTTCTCGTAACATGTTCAATGTGTTCAACGCTTCGGACAAGACATCATCATTCTTGATGCGCAAGATAATTTCGGAGATTTTATTCACGAAATGCGTGAACTTAGAAGAGTCGCTAAAACACAAATAGTTTACCTTTTTCTTTAATTTTTGTATAGTTTAAAATGATTCAAGAAATATGATATCCTACCTATCTAACTGCAACAGTTTGCAACGATTTAAATTCCTGCACCTCTTGCATGGAATGGAAGGTGTTAACAGAACCAACGCCGCATAATTGCTCTTGTCCTTCTTCAAAACCTTCTTGCATTTCTTCATAACTTCCAGATATTCATTTTGCTTGAAGGACTCGCGGGCCTCCTTCAATAATGAAATCTCGATATAAAATTTATTATATATTGTATTTTATGTATGTACGTGTGTGTGTGTGTGTGTGTGTGTGCGTGCGTGCGTGCGTGCGTGCGTGCGTGCGTGCGTGCGTGCGCGCGTGTGTGTGTGTGTGTGTGTGTGTGTGTGTGTGTGTGTGTGTGTGTGTGTGTGTGTGTGTGTGTGTGTGTATGTGTGTGTGTGTGTCACTATGTCACGTACTACGTTTACGCGAGCGTTTTACTTCTGTAGTAACTTATGATAATTCATCCCGCGTAAACGAGTGAATTATCGTAAGTTACTACAGAAGTAACGCTCGCGTAAACATACAGTTTGATAACTTTTGCAAGACAGCATATACGTACGTGTACAATTTTGTAAATACACCTTCCTTCTTAAAGATCGCCTCGGCATCAGCTCTCTACGGTCAATACTTATATATATTTACTATCTGTCACGACGCGGCAACGGTCACGACTATCACACACTTATTCTTTTTATAGGTTATAACTGACGTTTACGCAAGTTTACGCAAGCGTTACTTCTGTAGTAACTTACGATAATTCACTCGTTTACACGGAATGAATTATCGTAAGTTATTACAAAACCCCGTTTACGCGAAGAAATTATCGTAAGTCACTACAGAAGTAACGCTCGCGTAAACAATAGTATGACAGCGCGTTGAACCGGCTGAATGAACGCACTATCTGCACTGAGCGCAGAACGTACACGTATATGTATACGTACAAACCGTACAAACTGTCACGCGACAGTGCACGAGTGCACTCTCGTGTCAAAAATGGGAAAGTGACACACCAGCCGCCATTTTTGTCCGACGTGGACGTTTCTTAAAATATAAATGTTCCACATTTGGACTTTGCATTACAATATCTCCGCTCGTAGGGCACGTAGCGGAAAAATAAAAACATTTTTCTTTATATATCGATCTCAAGCTATCGATCAAGCCTACTTAGAACTTGATCCGTTCACTCGTTATTGAGATCTCAAAATCTCGGATACTCGCAACTCGTGCGTTCGCGTATATAGAGTCACGGTGCGTCTCGCTTCGCGCGTACTTGGCGCGAGACACTACCGTGTCTCTTGATTCCATGTCAATAATTTTCGACATTCTACCATTGACGACTTGAAAAACGTAGCACTTATCATAATTTACTTTCACTATTTTTCCTTCACATATTTTAACAAAATCAGGATCTGTCCAATCGTTTAATAAAAACTGAATGAAATTTTCTTTAAAATGTCTGCTGCGTAATTGTTTACAAAAATCTTCTGAGCGTTTACCCTTACTCGTAATATTGTACTGAATGTCGTTTTCATCCCTCAACGAATGTTCATAGTCTTTAATTGACGGAGAATTAAATTTATCGAAAATGAGGTGAATTTCGTTTCCTGTGGATGTTATGTCTCGTAAAATTTTTATTGAAATATTTCTGTATATTATGGGAACTTGTTTCATTTGATGCAGAAAAAAAAGCCGTCGATTACATTAATGTATGGATTTGGTCGATCTGGACAGCTTTGATGAATTTCTAATTCTTTTAGAAGCACAGATTTTGGTGTTTTACAAATATTGCCGTCAAGGTGGCATAATGAAAAGGGAATTGGAGTTAAAGGGTAACATAATGTTTTATCTATATCGATCTTATTTTGTTGCGAAACATAAAGTAATCTCCCGAAAATGTCCCGCTGTATTTTAATTTCTTGAATTTTACCTGAAATTTTAACTTTCTTTTTACTTGCAGATTCGAAGTTTAGAATGTTATTAAATCTAATTCGGTTTTCGAAGTTGTTTTCGTCTGTATTACAATCCGCTATGAATCGTTGACGTTGCTCCTCGCCAACTACCTCAACACGTGACAAGAAATTATATACATCTTCTGCAATAGATTGTCCGCTTGCTATATTATATAAATGATCATTATGCAGCATGTTGGAAAACGGATTTGTACATTCTTTTACGTTATCGATGAATTTGTGAATATCATTTGTTCGTTTTTTAATTATTGAATTTTTTAAATCATTCGTAATATCCTGGTCATTTTTCAAATCGCAAACTTCCAATAAATGTGTAGATAATGCTGCTCTCAAAGAATGCGTGACAGCCCATTTTTGGCGGGCAGAAAATTAATTTGTCAAGTTTATTACTCCTGAAGTTCTTCGAGCTGCATCGGCATTAATAGTTTGCTCAAGAGTTAAATCGACTGGAATTCTTGAAAAAGGTTTTGTTGTTCTCTTTATACCTATAGAACCACGTTTAAGTTCATTTTCTAATCCTGGGTGAGTCGTCTCCACTTTTAATAAATTATTATGGTACAAAACGAGATATCTTGCATAATTGGGCTGGTTGAAGGCAAAAAATAGATTTGTCAGCTTTGGTAAAATATATCTGAATAATTCAAAGTTTCCTTGCCGAATACTCCTCTCTAAATGAAGATAGTAGTCTATTAATTGTACGTACATTAAATAAATTTGCGGTGTTTTTCCATGTTCTCCGTTTAATGTTGCTTCCGTAAAATGTTGATAATCGCTTAGAAGTTCTTTTAACATTTCATTTTCAATCTTTGGGTGTTCACTCTTAGTTTCTTGAAACTCCATTAAATAGTCCTTAATCTTACTATCAACTTCAATTATATGTTTCGATTGCAAGAAACTTTCAAAATGCATGATTTGAATTGCAGCTGAAACAAGTGGATGATATTTTCTGCACCTATTAAAATGTGATCCTGATATGAATCCATTAACAGAACCTTGGGCCAAAATTCCTGTATCAACTAGCATATTTGTAATTCCGCATCCGTTTATAAATTTACCTACAGCTTTGAAATAAGCCATAATTATATGAAATGCGCCTAAATGTATGAATAGTTGTTTAAATTCTTCTTTTTCTTCAGATTGTATCTTATATGCAATTTTTGCAATGGCTAGATCATAGGTCACTTGCATATACATTTTTCCACATTCATTAGCAAGAGTAAGGCTCCTGCGCATTGTCTCTTTGACGACATTTATGTCTGTAGGGGATTCATTGATCTGAGTTAAATATGCTATTTTTTGTATACGAGATTCGTTTTGAATTAATTTTGCGTTAAAGCCAACCCACATAGGCGTATTTGGCACATTTAACGCATATGATAAAATCCATGCAATATTTAATTCTTTGAATGTTGATAAATCTTCAGGGATCTGATCTCGGGATCTGTCATCGTTTGGTATCAATTGACAATTTATTTTATACTTTTTCGCATCTCTTGGAAAATCTACGTTTATTGGCTCAAACATTCTTCTTTTTCTGGTATTCTGTAGGCTTACAACAGCATTCTCGTTGTGACTGTCATCATTGAAGATTGTTATTTCTCCATCTCTTGGAATATTTTGATAAACAATACCGACTGTGTCGTGAAGAGTATCTTTACCACTACTAGTATCTACAAACCTGTCAAAGTTATCCCACGCTAGCCCTATATCTAAATTTAACGATCTAATGATTCCACTTGGGCATATCAATTTTTCCGATGTTGCCGTATAAGCTGCTGCTGTTTCAATTTCTTCTATTGCAGTGTAACTTAAGCAATGTCCCAGCCTGTGGAGAATATTAATCGCTTTTCTACTTCCAGTCATACTTTTCATTACAACTCCAACAGTAATGTGTTTCAAAGGTTTAATTTTTCCATGTGATACTGCAAATATCGAGTCTTGGGAAAATGACTTGGCAAGTCTTTGTGTACGAGGACTTTGTACCGAAGAAGTTTTTACTCCACCGAGAACAGTCGTCCAGAATTGATTTAGCCACTTTGGAATAGCACTCTCCCCTTTAATGAGAGATTTTTCGTCTACGTTATCCGACAATGGTTCCTTTTCTAAAGACAGTAAACGTTTCCTATATTTGAGCGCAAATACTTTCGCTTCTTCTTCGAAAATAATTTCTTGTACCGATTTACTTTCAACCTTTTCAACGTCAAACTCACTTGTAACCACAAAAGTAACATCACCGACATTTTGAAATTTTATTTGACTCTTAAAATGTGATTCAATTTTTTGTTTAATCCATCGAGTACAAAATATAATTTCACTTTTATTGCTATCAAAAAGTCCATTCAAAATCTCGACATAGTAAATTTTTAGGTACTTTAATGACACTATATTAGATTGGCTTAAAACGACATTATTGACGTATTCAAACAATTTTTCTGTCGCAATTTTGTAATTATATCTTTCATCTTTCCAATCAGATGTTTTACTATTGGCATGTTTCTTATATGCATTTTCATAATCTAATTTACAATAAGTATGATATGACACACTCTGAACAAGTTTGATAGAATCAGCAATATTATTTAATACTTTCAAGTCGTTTAGTTCAGTGGCTAAAGTCTTGGTTTTATCAAAAAATGATTTGACATCTTTAGTCGTGCGACAAAGAAACCATCGTCCTTTACGCTTTAATCGACTTTTTTCGCAAAAAAAACCACAAAATTTTAGAATCTGAGTCTGAATCACTACACGACCTTAAGTCATCGGCACGGTTATCTTCTCCAACTATAATGTTTCTCTCCAGTTCAATATTTTCATCGACGCTATAATGGAATAATGTTGCTTGTTAATAAACGGCCATACACTAAGTGAAATTGTATAACAATTTTCATTAGGCTGATTAGGACTCCCAAGATAGACCTGCAATTATATTAATATTTACAATTAGTTTAGTAAATTTTCTTATTGAGCTAAGGACTTTTTTGTACACATGATAACAAAATTTAGTAAAATATTAGTAAATGTTCACATAATTGCAGGTCTGTCCTTAAGATCCTAGTACTCCTAGTCAGAATAGTAAAAATTGTTATACAGTTTCTCTCATTCCTTTTAATGTATGATATATTACGTATTAGTAAATGTGTGCATACTTTTCTATATTAAATGATAAATTTGTAGGCTCTTCTGTATTCCCCGTTTCGTTGTCGGTATTCAAGGATGTTGAAGGAAGGGATTGTAACGTCGATACTGTCTGGTTACGATTCCTAACAACATTAGGACTAAGATCATAAGTGGGTTCGCTGATAAAGGGTGCAAGTTTTGAATTTGCGCTTATTTTAATAAAAACATTAAACATTTTAATTTAAATTGAATTAAATTTAAATTTAATTTTAATACCAGGAGCTGGCGCACTTTTTGGTGACTAATTTCCTGACAGCTGAAATTTTTTTTGACGTGTTATTATGGTCATATGTGACAAGTATAGACAGATGACAAGGTCTGTTTACGGGACATAGAATGCACAGAAATTAAATCATTTTTAAAACTATTTTGTAATGAAAATGACAAATTTTTGTCAAGATAGTATTTCATTTCCTAATAGTACATTCGAAATTAACCACCAAAAATTCCGCCAGCTAATTTACTTAATTTAGTTAATTGACTCAACCATCATGGTACCAGACGATTATCTTAAAATTAAACTTAAAATCAAAATATTACGTATAATTAACAATACACTTTCTTTCCTAGAGGTTACCTACCTAGATTCGTTGACTGCTATTTGTCCATTGTCGGTAGATACGTCGATATACTTTTTATTTAATAAAAATTGCTTATAGCACTGCGAGTGATATCCCAAAGTAGTCTCTTGAATATTTGATGGTAAAATCACGTCTGAATACTTAAATTTTAACCTTTTCCTTGCCTTTAGAAAGGTTTTGCATTTATCTAAAACATCTGGACTAAACGATTTAACTTTCTCCTTCCCCTCCAATACATTTTTGCACAAAAAACATTCCATTTGTAATTTGTTCAAACACTTTTGCAAAATACTCTGAAAGCTAACCTCTTTAAAAATTGACAACTTTAATGATCTGATTGGAACAAAATGGCATCTGACGAATCCACTCACTTCATGTCGGTAAGCAAATTAAATTTTCGCCGAGGGTATGAAAATGTCATAATTATATATATAATTTCAAAAATAATAATACTAATTAAAAATAATTTTTATTTACTTATTTATTTATACATATATATATATATATATATATATATATATATATATATATATATAATATATATATAAAAAATTCCATAATTCGAATTAAAATTCGATAATTTATCCCTCTCTGCACAATTTTATAGTTAAAATGTTTTGTTAGAACTTAAAATTTTCGTTAAAGGGTTATTTTTTGATGCCGTATGGCCTTTATTGAGCAAACAAAATGGCGGACCTATGACGATAGACCCTTTAACGAAAATGTTAAACCCTTACAAAACATTATATCTCTAAAATTGAAGTGTGTAGAGGGGGTGGTCTTTTTGACGGAGAATGCCCCATATATATAGTATAAAAATTATGCTATATATATAAAAATTGTATTTATTCATAGGTACCTTATATAAATTATACGTAAAGCTCTTAATTTAAAATTATTTGTCGAAACAACTGAGAAACTGTATTCTGTTAAGCCGCGTATAAGATTTTTCTGCTTTTATATCGTGTTGTCCCACCCAAAATGTCGGACGAATATATCAATGTCTTTCTGTTGGCATTTTAAAAGTACACCATAAAAATTAGCTGTAAGAAAATTAGTCAAACATTAATGATTAATTAACATAACAAAGACATCAGAGAGCGGTTCTGTCCCACTAAAATTGTCGGACAAGGTTATATACTTCATCCTTAATATATTATTAAACTGTAAAATAAAATTCAGCTGTAAGAAAATCAGTCAAGAGTCAAAGAAAAAATTACCAATTCCAAATGGCAGACACGGGTCATGTCCCAACTTTTTTGTCGGACAACTCATTTTTTCTTGTTGAAATGGTTTAAATAATCAACTGTAAAAAAATCAGCTGTAATGAAATCAGTCAATGTCTTTGGAAATTAATACAAGTTACAAAAATTCTGTTTGCTCTATGTCCCGCGGACAGACTCTGCCACCTGTCTACATTTGGCAGACATGACCATAATAACTCGTGGAAAAAATTTCAGGCGTAAGAAAATCAGTCACCTAAAATTCCGCTAGCTCCTGGACTACTGAGGGTCTCACTATTGAAGGAAGTTTGGGTGCGCAAAAAGTTTACGTCTGCAAGCTGAACAAGTCTATGGCTTAAAACAGTCACCCAGGTGCTGGAATCGCAAGTTTAGAGAGTTTCTAAAAAGGTTTAACTTTGTTCAATACGATGCGGACCAGTGTATATTTAGAGGGTGTGTCAATGGCGTAATTGTCTTTCTAGCGTTGTTTGTCGACGATGGCCTTGTGGCATCAGAATCGAGTTGAGTGCTGAATGCTGTGATAAATTATCTGAAAAGCGAGTTTAAGATAACGACAGGAGACGCGTCGCGATTTGTAGGCTTAGAGATCGAACGAAATCGTGCCGAAAAAACGATGTTCATCAATCCGAGTACGCTGAAAAGATCTTGAAAAAGTTTGGTATGTTGGATGCGAAATCTGTAAGTGTGCCTGCTGACCCGAACGTTGTATTATATCCAGCAGAAGACGAAGATGTATGCGAGAATGTGCCGTATCGCGAAGCGATAAGATCGCTAATGTTCTTGGCTGTTGTGTCGCGTCCGGATCTTGCATTTGCGGTTAATTCAGTATCGAAGTACCTGAACAAGCATAGTCGCGCGCATTGATTGGCTGTTAAACGTATTTTCGCGTATCTGGTCGGAACGAAGGATCGCGGAATACTCTACAAAAGTGGAGGAAACGAATCGGAACTTATCGGCTATAATGATGCCGATTTTGCGGGCGATATAGAAACGCGTCGGTCGACTAGCGGATTCGCGTTTATGTTTGCGAACGGGGTGATTTCTTGGTCGAGTCAACGCCAGAAAATTGTAACGTTGAGTACCACGGAATCGGAATACGTAGCTGCTACAGCTGCTGCGCGAGAAGCAGTTTGGTTGCGAATGTTACTCGAAGAAATTGATTCGCGCTGTGATAAACCGACTGTAATTTGGGTTGATAATCAAAGTGCTATAAAGCTTGCGAAAAATCCGAAATTCCATAAGCGCACTAAACACATAGGTGTCAAGTACCACTTCGTACGTGAAAAAGTAGCTAGTCGTGATGTCGAGGTAAAATATGTTCCTACGAAATACCAAAGCATTGCCGAGAGTACAGTTTAACTTGCTGTGTGAGATGTTGTCGATAACGAGTGCTCAAACGGTGAGTGTGTTGGAATGAAAGTTTTTCACACTCGAATCTCCCGCGCCTGCAAGCGCCAATAGTAACGGAGAAGCATTAGTATGACTGCGTGACGATAGGGGCGCGATACTAAGCGGATGCCGAGTCTTCCGAAAAGAGTTCCGTGCTACACACGCATATTTTTGTTCCTTAAAATAATAAAAGTATTATTTCTGTTTTTTCATCGATATACATCCGAGTTACGAGTTATTCATTGTTGGTATATTCCCATATTCCCTAAAAATTCTACATTCAGTACGAGAGGAACCGCAGGTTCGGACATTTGGTTCACGCACTCGGTCGAGCGGCCGGTGGTGCGAAGCTACCATCCGTGGGATTATGCCTGAATGCTTCTAAGGCCGTATCCTCTCTAGTCAAAGGTGGCAATGATATCTCTAGGAGTCTCGTGAGTCGAAAGGCTCAAAACAATGTGACACACTACTCTGTGGCACGCTCTCACGTACGCAACACTACACGATAAACGCAATATTTTCCGAAACGCACCGTTCATGGCACGCTCTCACGTGCGCAACACTACACGATAAACGCAATATTTTCCGAAACGCACCGTTCATGGTACACCTCCAGACGCGACAAATACTTAGATTCACAGATACGCAACACGATACATTAAACGCGAATTGACTGTCGGTCGCGTTAGAGTTTCCGAGGAGGGCCTTCCAATAAACTTTCCGGATACGATCTCAGCCAGCCCCGCGCCCGTGATCTCAACTAAATGCCACGACAAATCTAATCGGCATCCGCGATAACGGGAGCCGGTCGCCATGTGTAGAGGTTAATCGGATCGATCTACACGGAAATCTAACCGATACTTGAATTACACCGTACGAAGCCGTGGTCGAGATCGAGCCCTTAAGGTGCCAATACATGAGAGCGTCCGAGCGTCGAGCGTCGAGCGTCAAACACGTGCGCATCACCTTTGCGCAGGATTCTAAACCGTACAGATTTCAGCGTCTTGACGCTATTGCAATGGCGAGTGACGAGAGTTCGGTCACCGGAAAGGTAAATAGGTTATGTTCCTGTTTTGGCATATCTCTTGTTGAGATAAGTAATTGAAATATTGTATGTTATAGGCATCAGATATAACGGCGTGTGCACGGCGACAATTGCGAGGCAAAATATTAAGGGCTCAGTCACAATGACAAAAATAAGGAATAAGATAAAGGAATAAGGAATAAGGGAATGTCGCATCTCACTTCAGTACACGTACATTAAAGAGAGATGCAACATGCCTTATTCCTTATTCTTTTATCTTATTCCTTATTCCTCTCATTGTGACTGAGCCTTAAAAGTCACCAATGTGTGCAATAATGGCACAGTATTACCATCGAGTCTGATTCCCAAATCTTTTATCCTACGAATGGTATGGTTTATAATTATATATATATATATATATATATATATATATATATATATATATATATATATATATATATATATATATATATATATATATATATATATACAATAGTTGTATATTATCATACAATGTAATGAATTATAAAGTATGTATGCTATTCGGGAAATGAAAAAAAAAGTTGCTCCAAAATGACACACCCTAATATATATATATATATATAATTAGGGTGTGTCATTTTGGAGCAACTTTTTTTTCATTTCCCGAATAGCATACATACTTGCAGGAAGGTAAAATAAGATACCTGTTAAAATTTTAGCCCTTAATATTAACAAGTCGCTCATCGCGATTTTTTATTTTTCATTTAGTAAGATAGAAAAAATTTTATAACTATCTAACAAACAGTAATACAACATTGCGCCAAATTTTCTGTAGTAAATTTACCGCTCTACAAAAAAGATCTCTTATCACTTTTTCATAAATTCAACCGTTCAAAAGATATTCAAAGTTAAAGTTTGATAAATTTTATAAAACTTGTTTTTGCTTCTTATGAATTTTGTATCATATCGACTATCAAAAATTATGAAATAATCAATACATATTTTTGTAGAAAATTTAACGATCTACAAAAAAGGTTTCTTATATTTTTTTCATAAATATAACCATTTAGACGATATTAAGGTTTAAAGTTCAAAGTGTAAACCTTAATATCGTCTAAATGGTTATATTTATGAAAAAAATATAAGAGACCTTTTTTGTAGATCGTTAAATTTTCTGAAGATCTCATATCTCTTAAACACATACTGTCCAGTCAGTACCATCAATACATAACGTGGGTATGCCATACCCGACTCGCGTATTTCAACTGTAACTTTGCGTCCTGTGCATCAATTTTAACTTCTTTTTTTTTTTTAATTGTGTGCCAGACTGTAAGGAAGAAGACCATGTAAATTATATTGTGATTTAACGTTTATCTTCAAAGATATTTGCAAATAAGTCGAATAAAGTCGTAAGAAAATTGTGCAAAAATCACTTTTTCTTTAAAAATTCATAACTTTTTAAAAAAAACCGATAAACACATTTTACAAACGGATCTTAAAAGTACAGAAATGATAGTATATGAAAAAAATATGTCATAATTATTTGTTCTAAAAAGTATAATTATTTGACATGGTAAACTTGGACAATTTTTAACTTTTTTGGAGCATTTCAATCACGTGAAAAAAATTCCTGTAATTCTGGAACTAATTTATAAAAACTTTTAAGACTTTATGTCTAGTTTTTGCGATTGATAAACATAATTTAAAAGTTAAATTTGGCTTTAAAAACTTTACAACAACAAAATGGCGGACATGAGAACCATACATATATTCAATTATTTTACAAAAATAGGTTAAAAATAATTTAAAATTACAATATAATTCTTTGAAAGTAATTTATTTTTATTAAAAAAATGAAGTTTATTATACCGAGCAGAGAGTACATATTTTTGCCGTGTGTATTTTGCACATTGGCAATTCGCATTTCAAACATTTGTACATCGTATAAATGAAATAACTAACCTGAAATAATCCGTATTGTAAAATTATAACCTCAAATTATCTGATACATTGCGGTAAATAAATAAAAGAAAATATCTCAAAAAATTCCACTAACACACAAGGTGGGTATGGCATACCCGAAACAAACTTTCTTATCTTTTTGCTCGGCTTCTACGACAAGTCTGACACTGCTTCAAATTCGACATTCAAGACGAAATCTCAAAGTTTTTTTACACGCTTGTACCGGACCGCTACCGTCATCCGTTTCGAAATGGCATGTGATTAAAGAACCGACCGGGTATGGCATACCCAACATATGTGTTTAAGGGATATCAAGAGACACGGTAGTGTCTCGCGCCAAGTACACGCGGAGCGAGACCAACCGTGACTCTTTTACGCGACGCGACGATTTGCAAGTACTCGAGATGTTGAGATCTCGATAACGAGTGAACGGATCAAGTTCTAAATAGGCTTGATCGATAGCTTGGGGTCGATTTGGGGGGGGGTCCGTTCTTTTCATTTTTCCGCTACGTGCCCTACGAGCGGAGATATTGCGAGCAAAAGTCGAAATGTGAAAATTTTATATTAAGATACTCCTCCTCCTCCTCCTCCTCCTCCTCCTCCTCCTAACGCCGATTGTATATATATCACGTGATCAGAGAAAACGTCACTTTCACTTTTTCGCCACTGGCGGTGGCGGTGCTAGTATCGCCAGTTTCGATATTGTGCGCGCATTATTATCGATCTAGTAGGTAAATTATTATAGGTCGATAGACTTATCGGTCAGGAGGAAGATTTTTATATTTAAGTAAATTAGGTACCGTGTCTCTTGATCAAATAATCTTGATAATAAATAATATTATTATAATATTATTATATATATTATTATTATTATCAACCCAGCGAATAAATCCATCGAGTCGATATACAGGTTACCGACGACGAGGTCCAGATAGTGCGCTCCGTAGTTTTCGGTGTCTAGGTGTATTAATACTTTGAATTCGATGTCTACGTGTCCCAGGTTGCCGATGACGACGTCCAGATAATGCGCTCCGTAATTTTCGGTATCTAGGTGTATTAATACTTTGAATTCGATGTCTACGTGTCCCAGATTGCCGATGACGAGGTCCAGATAGTGCGCTCCGTAGTTTTCGACGTCTAGGTGTATTAATACTTTGAATTTGATGTCTGCGTGTCCCAGGTTGCTGATGACGAGGTCCAGATAGTGCGCTCCGTAGTTTTCGACGTCTAGGTGTATTAATACTTTGAATTCGATGTCTACGTGTCCCAGGTTGCCGATGACGAGGTCCAAATAGTGCGCTTCGTAGTTTTCGGTATCTAGGTGTATTAATACTTTGAATTCGATGTCTACGTGTCCCAGGTTGCCGATGACGACGTCCAGATAATGCGCTTCGTAGTTTTCGGTATCTAGGTGTATTAATACCTTGAATTCAATGTCTACGTGTCCCAGGTTGCCGATAACGAGGTCCAGATAGTGCGCTCCGTAGTTTTCGACGTCTAGGTGTATTAATACTTTGAATTTGATGTCTGCGTATCCCAGGTTGCCGATGACGACGTCCAGATAATGCGCTTCGTAGTTTTCGGTGTCTAGGTGTATTAATACCTTGAATTCGATGTCTACGTGTCCCAGGTTGCCGATGACGACGTCCAGATAGTGCGCTCCGTAGTTTTCGGTGTCTAGGTGTATTAATACCTTGAATTCGATGTCTACGTGTCCCAGGTTGCCGATGATGACGTCCAGATAATGCGCTCCGTAGTTTTCGGTGTCTAGGTGTATTAATACTTTGAATTCGATGTCTACGTGTCCCAGGTTGCCGACGACAAAAAACTATAGCGCGAACTTGACGCGGGACACTACCGTGTTATAGGTTATGTATGTGACTGTGACAGCTGGTGACAGCGCGCTAAACGCACTGTCTGCACTGCGCGCAGTACACACACACGTATACATCGAAACTGGCGATTCTAGCAGCACCGCCAGTGTCGAAAAAGTGAAAAGGACACGATTCCAGCCAATGAAATGATAGCATGGCATGAGTGATGAGTAGACGACGTATCTTAATAAAAAAAAATTTACATTTGGACTTTGCGTCGCAATATCTCCGCTCGTAGGGCACGTAGCGGAATATTATAAGAGCAAAATTTCCGAGAGAAGCAACGTGTTGGAGAGAAGCCACGTGTTGAAGATTACGGTTTATTAAAAAGCTACAAATACTATTGATTTCTTATATTAGAAGATAAGTTATATTAGAAGATAAGTTATAAAGTTAAATCGTTGTATTAACAAAGATTTGTGCGTAAAAATCGAGTTTATGTAAAGAAACATAGATATCAAGGATGATACTACGTCTTAAATTTAAACGAAATTAAGAAAACAAAGGTAAGAAAAAAAGGTAAATTTTATTTTTCAAAAAGGTAAAAAAAAGCGCCAAGTACACGCATGGTTACCTCGGAAAAACTAAGTAGTAGTATTATTAATTTTAAATTAATAAAATCCAAGTGGTACTTAATGTGTTTATATTATTAGCATTATTTAAGCTAGATTACGATTATGTCTTGTATCGCAAAATATATACGGCTTATAGAGCTTTACAATCTGTACATACTGTTTGTAAGATATTATTAAAAACTTCAGATTAAGATGCGTAACACTACAAAAAGGCGTGATATCTGTACAAAATTACCTTTTTAAAAAAAAAGGTAAAAAAGGCGCCAAGTACACGCATAGTAGTGTATATGTATTATGTTGTTACCTCGAAAAAAACAAAGTGGTAGTATTATATCTCCAAATAGCTTTACCCTGTACATACTGTTTATAAAATGCGTAATACTACAAAAAGGCGTGATATCCGTACAAAATTACCTTTCTTAAAAAAAAGGTAAAAAAAGGCGCCAAGTACACGCATAGTAGTGTATATGTATTATGTTGTTACCTCGAAAAAAACAAAGTGGTAGTATTATATCTCCAAATAGCTTTACCCTGTACATACTGTTTATAAAATGCGTAATACTACAAAAAGGCGTGATATCCGTACAAAATTACCTTTCTTAAAAAAAAGGTAAAAAAAGGCGCCAAGTACACGCATAGTAGTGTATATGTTGTTACCTCGAAAAAAAAGAAAGTGGTAGTATTATACCTCGAAAAAACCTAAGTAACAAGTGGTAGACGTAATCTTTGTATCTCGAAAAATCTCGAAAAAATCTAAGCACTAGTATTTTTATTTCCAAAAAATTATAACCGAAGTGATACACATCACAAAATTATGTTACCTTATCAAAAAAGAGTCGCGCTTTAAGTGATCTATTACAATTACAAAAAAGAAATAATATCTCTGTAAATTACAGCGCCAATTACAGAGATAACATATATATTGCCTCAAAAAATAATTGTTGCACTACTTTAAAAAATCTTTACATTGTGTTAATTAGAAAAAGAATGTATGATAACAATTTTATAAGATTAAAAAATTTTATTTAAATTTAACAAGGGAATACAAGATATTTAAATACAAAGTTTACATGTGTATTTTTTAGTGGTCACAAAGAATTACAGAGGTAACAGTACAAAATAAAAATATTTTATTAAAATATTTAATCCAACGAGAGAATACAAGGTATTTAAATACAAAGTTTATATATGTTTTTTTTCAATAGAATAAAAGATTTAATCACAAAGAATTACAGAGGTAACAGTACAAAATAAAAATATTTTATTAAAATACATAAATTTTTCTTGTAAAAAAACTTGGCGCTGCTAGACCTCGAAATTGTAAATAAATAAATAAACTTATCCCGTACTTAATTACAAGCCGCATTATTCGCCGTCGTCACACACACCCATATCACTCGCTCGCACATACACACCACGCTGATAATCATTTACTTTACTTCTGTCGCATTCTTCTCTGAATTATTTTTATTTATTGTCCTTATTTATTTACAATTTCGAGGTCTAGCAGCGCCAAGTTTTTTTACAAGAAAAATTTATGTATTTTAATAAAATATTTTTATTTTGTACTGTTACCTCTGTAATTCTTTGTGATTAAATCTTTTATTCTATTGAAAAAAACATATATAAACTTTGTATTTAAATACCTTGTATTCTCTCGTTGGATTAAATATTTTAATAAAATATTTTTATTTTGTACTGTTACCTCTGTAATTCTTTGTGACCACTAAAAAATACACATGTAAACTTTGTATTTAAATATCTTGTATTCCCTTGTTAAATTTAAATAAAATTTTTTAATCTTATAAAATTGTTATCATACATTCTTTTTCTAATTAACACAATGTAAAGATTTTTCAAAGTAGTGCAACAATTATTTTTTGAGGCAATATATATGTTATCTCTGTAATTGGCGCTGTAATTTACAGAGATATCATTTCTTTTTTGTAATTGTAATAGATCACTTAAAGCGCGACTCTTTTTTGATAAGGTAACATAATTTTGTGATGTGTATCACTTCGGTTATAATTTTTTGGAAATAAAAATACTAGTGCTTAGATTTTTTCGAGATTTTTCGAGATACAAAGATTACGTCTACCACTTGTTACTTAGGTTTTTTCGAGGTATAATACTACCACTTTCTTTTTTTTCGAGGTATATATATCACAGCAAGTATAGAAAGAATAAGCGCTATGTAAATTAACGTTTGTTATAATAAACTATACATTATGCAGATCTAAATTTTTGGTTTCTTAGCTTGCAATGCCGATGATGGTTGCCAGTTTAAGCACGTCGACTCGTCGAATAATCCTTTAGCGTGAAAAATTGCCTCACAGGTATCGACATCAAGTCGATTTCTGATTTTTGTCTTCATTAAAGTTAATTGTAAGAACGTTCTTTCTGCAGCGGCTGATGAGTGAGGCAGAGATAAAATTGCTCTGATTAGTTTAGCAAGATTGGGAAACATTATCTCATCTAAACTATTTTTTAATGAGCCGATTTTTATCCAAAAACTTACAAAATCCAAATTTGCGTATTACTTGATATCGTGTACGTTCGGTATGAGTTGCCATTCGGAATCGAGCTTATCGTAGTCGTTCTCCTCGAAAAGTTTCGAAAAGTTTTTTGCTGTTACGACAACGATACTTGGAATAGTTCCATTCAACGCAGTCTCAGGCAAGAAGATTTCGACGTACCTGAGCATTGGAACAGAATCGATTCTGAATCTGTGAGCACAGCTCTATATAAAATTCCAATAATAAAATATATTTGAGCGACCCAACTGGCTAAAATTTTTTTCCTCCTTTATATCTCACAACGTTTCGGCCAACATCTGGCCTTTTTCAAGTAAGGAAAATAACAATAATTATTGCCAGCACTCCACGCATATACATCCTATGTCGCTTAACATAGTTCCCAAAATACATCATGCTTCATAAAGCTGAAAGGATGATTACATAGATGTATAAACATATATAAAACATAGCGGAAAGGATGCCAAAAATGACTTACAAGTTTTATGCGTCGGCAAAAGCAGAAGTAAAAGATACAGTTAGTCAAGAGATAGTTGAAACCAAACATCCTGTCAAATGCGTCCGAACGTTACAACAGTCAAAGTCACAATAATAAAACACTGAAAGCACGCCGATAAAGCAAAATAGCGGGTTCTTAAAATAACAAAACAGCGGTTAATAAGCATAGATTAGGCAACATTAATAACGCGATCGTAAACAGCCGGTAAATTTTCGGTGTCTTTTTGAAGATTGACAGTGCGCCCGCATTTCTTGATGAAAAACATCTCCGAGATCTCTCTTTTTTTATAATGGCTTTCTTTATATAAAATCCTTGGATTATGCCACGTGAAATCATGTTTATATGTGAGACGATGTTTGGAGACCACAGAGTGATTGTTAACATGTTTCCTATATCACTCTGATGTTTTTTTAATCTTGTCTCTAGGTGCCGTTTAGTTTGCCCAATACAGCAAGAATTGCAGTTAGCACAATCAATCTTGTACACCAATTCGGTCTGTCTGAGGTATGGTAGTCTATCCTTGCCTTTCCTAATAATGCAATCCAATCTCTTTGAGACAGTAAGAAGTGTCTTGAATTTGACACCTCTCATTGTCCGGCCGACATTCGCACTAAGGCCTCTAATATACGGGATAGCTGAACGTGATAATTCTGCCAGCGATATGACGGTGGGGGATGGTGTGTCTCGGGATCTTGAAAATTTCGTATCTATCCCGTATATTAGAGGCCTTAGTGCGTATATTAGTGCCTTAGTGAAAAAAAGAAGAAGGAAATAATAAGAAATAAGAGTAAGTTAAAAGGAGGTAAGATCTTTATAGAAAATGATTTAAGCTGGAAGGAAAGGAAAATACAGGAAAAATTGAATAGATGGGCCAAAAAGCAAAGAAATAAAGGTAGGTTTCGGAAGGGTCAGAGTAGAGGAAAACTGAAAAGTATGGACGGAGTTGGAAAAGGAGATAGGCAGAGAAAATAGAATGAAAGGTGAGGAAAGAGAGGAAGTTGGGGCATGAACAAGTAAGGGTAATGACTAATGAGAAAGAACAAAATTTCGTTTAAGCCAGGAAGAGGAGTAAGGAAAGAGATGGAGGGAAAAGGAAAACCGAAAAGGGATGGACGGGCATAAAAAGGAGGAAAAGATTTTTATTTTGGAACACAACGGGTTTAGTAAATAAAAATAAAGAGTTTTGGAAATACATAGGAAAGTTTGATTTCATTAATTTATGTGAAACATGGCTAGAAAAAGAGGGGTGGGAAAAGATTAAAGACAAGCTGCCAAAGACGCACGAATGACATGTAGCTATGCTAGGAAAGTAAAAAGAAGAGAAAAAGCAAAAAGAGGTTTTGTAATAGGCAAAAAGAGGGATTGGGGGAAAGCAAGTAGTAGGTTAATTTAGGAGAAAGAGAGGGATGTAGTGGTATCAGAAATAGGAGAAGAGAAAGAAAGTTGTAGGATTTTTTTGGTGTACAATTCGGGGGGGATGGAGAGAGTTGGAGAAAAAAATGAATAGGTTATTGGAGGACGAGGAGGGGGGAAGTATTATAATAAATGGTGATTTTAATATAAGGATAAGAGAGTTAGGAGGTTTGGACATAGAGGAAATGGAGTTGGAAAGGAGAAGTAAAGATAAGACAATCAGTAACGGAAGAAAGAATTTTGTAGAATGGGTACAAGAGAAAGGATGGTATTTATTAAATGGAATGACAGAAAAAGATTGGGAAGGCGAATACACCTATGTAGGAGTCAGAGGTAGTATGGTAATAAATTATGCGGTAGTAAGTGAAAATACGCACGAGAAGATTTTAAAATTTAAAATGGATGACAGAGTGGACTCAGATCATATGGCGTTAATTCTGGAAGTGGAAATAGAGGAAGGAAAGGGACAAGAGGAAGAAGAGCAAGAAAAGAAGAGAAAAAGCTAGTTGTCTAGTGGGATAAGGATGCTATACAGAAGTATAAAGAGATGACGGAAGAGTTATGCAGAGAAGAAGGACAAGTATGTAGATCGGTGGAGGAGAAATGGCAAAGGATTAAGCAAATTGTACATGAAGCAATGGTTAAAATCACGAAAAAGGAACTAGGACATAAGGACTGTTGGGACAGAAGCTGTACTAGAAAAAAGAGGGAGGTGCATAGGATGTACAGAAAGTGGAGAAACGGCAAAATAGGCAGGGAAAGGTACGTAGAAGAGGAAGGAAAGCTAAGGGATCTGCAGTTAAAGAAACAAGAGGAGAAGAGACGGAAGGAGGAAGAGGAGTTAAGGAAATTAAGGAAGGAAGCAGAAGTTTGGAAATATATAAACAAAAAAAAAACAAAAAGGTATGAATAAAAAATAAAATAGACAAGAATGAATAGAGAGGGCACATCATGAAGTTACTAAGAGGGACGGACAAGGAGGATGAGAGCAGAAAGAGCACAAGGCATCAAGAAGAAAAGGGGGAAGAGGAGGACGAAATTACAGAAATGAGATCAAATTGGCGTTGAAGAAATTGAAGCTAAAAAAGGCTACGGGAATAGACGGATCCCAATGGAGGCGTGAAAATATGCGAGTGGGATTTTATGGAATAGGCTGGTGGATTTAATGAGACAAGCTTATCTGAAGAGATAGCCATCTCATCTGACTCGGTCTGAACATTTTATGAGGCTTTAGATCGACGAAGGTTTGACACTCGGCTAACTCCTCGATTCTTTTACTGCTATTCGAAAAATGGTTATATATGCTCCTCGCAAAATCTTCAATAGATTTTGGCAATTTATTTGCAGCTGCCGACGCACATGTCACAAAGATGAAACGAATGGCATACACATCGGAGGACAAATATATGCGGCATTATCTCTCGAAATCGCGCTTGTACTCCTTTTATATTGCCCAGCATGACCGAGACATTATCAGCGGCGAAGCCGATCATATTAGCAAGAGGGATCCCGACGTCCTCCAAACATTTGAGGACTGTTTTGTATATGTTTTCGGCGTTAGCGGTTTCCAATTCCGCGAGCCTAAGAAATTTATCGACCACACTCATTCTTTTCTCATCGAAAAATCGAATTATTATTGCGAGTGATTTCTTCGTGCCAATGTCAGTCGTTTCATCAATTATTAGAGAGTAAACGTTATTTTTCACGCGACGAGATAATTCTTCTTTGGCTTCTGGTGCTAAACAATCTTTCGCAATCGCCGTCGCTTTTGTCCTGGAACAGTTCATGTTTTTTTGCAATCTTTGAGTCAGGACACACGCTGCGCACAAAGGACGGGAGATGTTCCATTAATAAAAATGGCAAGTTATGCTCGTGTAAGAACTTAACCATTTTCAATTCAGATTCTTTTGATTGCTTGTGAAGATTATCGTTCGGTACTGTCTTCTGTAGTACATCTTCCAACTTGGGTGTTTGTTCGATATCATTCAGTCTTCTTATGTGCAATTTCGTGTTCAAATGACGCCTGATGTGCGAAATTTCACCCTCCAAATCTTTATTGCACACAGTGCATCGTGATTTTCTGTTCTCTGATGAAATCAGCCATTTTTCAAATATCATTCCTCTTTAAAATTCTGTTTATAGATCTTGATTCGTCTGTACAAAAAGAACTCAAAGGAGAATGCGCAATACGCGGTATTTTTTCAACACCATTAATACGGTATCTCGAAGATTTTTGTTGCGATGGACCCTCGTGTTTGTCGTCGTCAGAGTCGGGAGAATCTAAATCTGAAGACGTACTGAACGTAGGCAACGCACAGTGGGACGAAAGCTTCCAAAAATCGAAATTGCGACTAATACAATAAAAAAAAATGAATATATTTCCTAACTTATATATAAACTGAATCTTCATATTATGGTCCGAAATATGTGTATTACATATCTCTGTTTTGTTGTTAAATATTTCAAGAAAAAATACAACTAAACAGTACACAATCTAAAAAACTATATTTCTATCAAAAATACTATTATTAAATATGTGAGATACATGATTAAAATTTGTTTACCTTACTAAACAATAATTTAAACATATCTCTTTGGAAACTCTGTGGATCAATTTTTAACATTTAAATTAACGTACAGTCTTTGAAACCTACTAGAACCACTTGAAATCGAATAATTTCGGAAGAGTACACATTGTAGATTAATTTATCAGGCGATAATTTTACCATAAAATGCCATACGGTTTTTTTAAATCAAATAATTTGCTACTCATTTGCAAACAATAAGCGCGCGCGCATAAATAAGCACAAATGCACAACGCTTAGGGGCATTCCATGCGAAGTGATCCACCCTAAAACTTTTTTGTTTTCTGATCGTGCTGAAATTTGCACAATCTATTGCCCTATTGACCATAATTATCCACACCAATTTTTTTGACATTTGTCCAACACGTTGTCTACTTACAGGGGTTTAAAGTTTCGGCGTTGAGGCCGTCATGTTAAACTTCACACATCGATAATTTGTCGTAAACATTACCGATTTTAAAAAATGACCAGTGATTTTTTAAGTATTTTTTACACACTTTCAAGATATATTATGCATTATTAATACAAAAGGTTAATTAATTGATATTTTTCAACATTAATAATAAATTCAGATTTTTCTTAAAGATCGACATCTTCGATTTCAATTTAAAAAATACTAAAAAAAAGAATTTTGTCAACAAAAAAGTATAGGAAGTCCAAGATGGAGAAATCACTCCTTAGTAAGTTACAACTCATTTTGTGTGCGAACTCATGCTCCGTGCCGCCGCTGCGGGCACCGATATATCGGGAGCCGAGAGCCGCGACGTTCCACGAAACTCGCGATTTTCCATCGTCTTTATTAAATCGTTTTTTCTATTACCTATAACTTAATTCTTTATAAGTCAGCCGTGCATGTGTTGAAAATATGATTTCTATTCAATTTTGTTTTGAAAAGAACAAAAACAAAATAACGTAAAAATAAAATAATTATTATCTTTCAACATGGATTTCACGCGCGTCAGCAGAATATTGTGATATGTTATTTATGTATGGTGAATTTGGACAAAACGCTCGTCTTGCTGCGCGCGAATATATCAAGCGTTATCCGGAACGAAGAGCTGTCAACAAGAACGTATTTCTGAGATTAGTACATCGTGTGCGTGAAACAGGATCTGTAATTCCTGACAAAAGAAGAGATGCAGTTATTGAACGTCGTATCCGCACAGTCCAAAATGAAGAAGCAATTTTACAAGCTGCAGAAGATGAACCTTCTACTAATATACGCAAAATTAGTAGGGAATTAAATATCTCGAAATCTACAGTACAGCGTGTATTAAAAGAAAACAGATTTTATGCGTATCATTTTACAAAAGTACAAAATTTATTACCACAAGATTATGAACGCAGCATGAGATTTTGTACATGGTTACTAGAACATGAAGAAAATCAACGTGGTTTTGTACATAATATTTTATTTACGGATGAATCGTGTTTTATGCGTGAAGGCAGTTTTAATACTCATAATTCACATGTTTGGGCGAACAAAAATCCAAATTATTATAAATTGAGGAAATATCAGCGTCAATTTAGTATGAATTTATGGGCTGGTATACTAAATGATACAATTGTGAGTTCTAATGTATTAATTACTTTAATTATTAGAAACACAATTTTCAATGTATTTTACTTATACAATAACTGTATACAAGTACATACAATACTGATATTAAATTTCAGATTGGTCCTTTTGAAATGCCTGCAAGGCTAACTGGAAATATTTATACAAATTTTTTAAGAAATGATTTTATAAATTTGATAGAAGATATTCCATTAAACCAACGACAACAAATATTTTTTCAACACGATGGAGCACCACCACATACTTCTTTAAACGCACGCCGTGTATTGGATGCAAATTTTCCAGTGAGACGGATAGGACGTGGAGGTCCTATAAATTGGCCGGCAAGATCACCAGACTTAACGCCTTTAGATTATTTTTTATGGGGTACTTTAAAGGAATACACTTATCGAGAAGATATAAACGACCGTGAAGAACTTGAGGGCAAAATTATTGAAGCAGTTGCGACTATAACACCACAAATGATACGAGATGCAGGGCGGAATTTATTAAGACGTGCACAATTATGCATACAATGTGATGGTAGACATTTTGAACATCTTTTATAAATAAGTATAAAAATTTATTTCAATCTAAATGATAAATTCTGTATTGAATTGTAATTTAAATAATTTCTGTATTCTGTATTCTTGTAATTCTGTATTCTGTATTCTGTAATTTTGTAAAGTTACGGCCGGCTTATGTAATTTCTTATCTAGCAATAAGTTTATTTTAAATTATCAAATGTTACATAAAAAATAAATAATTTTATTATTAATAAAATTTATTATTAATAAACTGAAATGTAATTCAATAGCAAGACAAGTAGAAACATATGTATTTCTTATTAAATAACTTTATTATTAATTAAAGTAAAATTATGTATTTTTATTTTATGTTCTGTTTATTAGCACTTATTAATAAACAAAAATGTAATTCATTAGTTTATATTTATCTGTACATTTTTACCACCAGAATCATCATTCATTTATGATAAAATACATATGACAGTTTTGACAGTTCGATACGTATCACATTTTACATAATTAATGTTCATGTCTTTTACTCTGCTATTAATATTATTACATTTAATTATAATAATTCACATATTCCAATAAAGATAAGAAGCAATTACAAAACGCAAACAATACGTATGCAAAATTATATCAGTTTCGATCATAGAATTCATGCGCTTGAAAGCACCTTCACTACTGTGCAATGTGACATGACTGAGCGCGCGAATTTTAGACAACTTGATTGGCCAACTTTGAACACTTCTTACTTAAAAACTATTATAGCCTCGGCATTTTGGTATTAGGATTTTCGTCTCAAAATGACCTCGAGTATCTGCCATTAACAAGTGGCACGTCAGGTCTGGTACACCCTGTATAATATACTGATAAAAGAATAATTTGGGATTCTGTCAAATAAGCCGATAAAGATAGTAAGCGACTAAGTGGTCCTACGCGTTTCCTCTATTTTACACACGTACATAATATTTATGGAAATCATAATATTATTTACAGAAATTAAAGATACTTTTTATTAACTGGCCGAATTTAATGGTATAGGTGATTTTCTCTTCTACTAGTTACATATTAGGTGCTTGCAAAAATTTATTGGATTTTTAGCATACTTCTTTTACTAATACAAGAAATATGCTAAAAATACAATTAGCCTTTTGCAAGCCTATAATAATTTAATAGTTTATATAGTATTTTAAGCACATCTACCTATGTATGTACGCAAATAGAGTACTTTGTATTACTTTTAAGAATTTCTCGTTTTTTAAATAGTTTTTTTTACAGTTTTCTTTATACAAAACGTATCATAACTTTCTGACTTTCCTGGAAATCCTCCTAAGAAAATTTACAATGTACATCATTGATATCACATTCAAACTCTTAATATTATAGAGAAGATGAAATATTTAATAAAGAAAGAGGAGTTGGTTACAGTCTTGTTAGAATCCAATAAAAGTCTAGATGTATTAGCAGTACATGTCAAGAACAGTTTTACTCTATCAGATGACTATGTAGAGTTAATAGAGGATAAACTCACAAATATATACAAGCTATTCTTGAGAAGATGGAAAGAGAGTAAATTCTGTAGAAGAAATTTCTTTACCAAATATAAAGAATGACTTCAGGAGACATTTGTTCTCGAAATTGATACTACTCGTCCTTCCAACAACTTAACTTCGCGTTCTGCAGGTAGACCTGCAAAGAATTTTGAAGATTGTTTTACTAGTAGTAAGAGGCGCAAAGCAGTTGATCTAATTGAAGAACATGGGATGGAAAAAGTAGAATACGCGTACAATTTAAGAGCGAAAACTTTGACAAAAATGAAATCGGAAGTACCTTTAAATTCCGAGGAAGTCTTAGCGCTTCTGATAGATTTAGATCTTACTAAAGAGCAATATTTGAAATTGCGATATATTGTAATTGCGCATAATAGCTCATTATCACCTCCATATAGTCAGGTGTATACACATAAGAAAAAATGTTAGCCTGAAAATATCAATGTTAACGAAACCGGAGCTAGCGTAGAATTGCAATCTTTTGTAGACCGTTCTGCATCAAGAATTTTGTCCTTAAAAGAGGACTTATTGCAAACTTTGCCTGAGGGCTAATTGACGATGGCTTGGAAATGGGGGTGTTCTTCAGAACAAACTGAATATAAGCAAAAATTCAATGTTACTGATGTTTCGGATTCCGACTTATTTATAATATCAGCAGTGCCTTTGAAAATTATATCGGAAAATAAAATAATTATATGGAAAAATTTACAGCCTTCATCAGTGAGATACTGTAGATCAATAAAATTTGAATTTGCCGCAGGAGAAAACAGTCGCTGAAGTACAGAACATGAAACTGAAGATCGCGCAACTTGCAGAAACTATGTATAAAACTATTGCTGGTCAAAATTTTACAGCCAAACATGACTTTTTTTTGACAATGGTTGATGGGAAAGTAGTTCAAGCAATTACATCTACTCCGTCTGCCGCAACTTGTGTTATCTGTCGAGCGAAACCTACGGAAATGAACGACTTAATACGAGTGAGAGAAAAACTTGTTAACGATAAAAATTACGAGTTTGGATTTTATCAACACTGCATGCGTGGATAAAAACTATGGAATGTGTACTTCATATATATCATTATATTGCGTATAATTTATCTTTTCGAAAATTGATGGCAAAATGAGACAAAGAAAAGTGTACAAAGCCGCGGAAATCGCGGTCGATAAATAGCGAGCGTGCGCCCGCGATCGCTTGACGCGACGCGAACACACGCGTGTCATGTGAACCCGCCGCAAGCTCGAGCCCACCACGGCGCGCGGTACCGCGACGACCAATTACGAGCGCTCGCCGTTTAAAACCGCGATTTCGCAACGCTCATTCGCGCAATTCGTCTCCGATTTTCTAGAAGGTTCATTAACGGCAGGGAATACCCCTCCCTTAACGAGGAGCCTTCTGGAAGGTCGGAGACAATAAAAGGCGCTAACGGAGCAACGACCGTTGCAGTCGTTCGCAGTCGTTCGCAGTCGTTCGCAGACGTATCCGTACTAAACCGCTTCTCCTGTAATAGATTTAAGTAATTGTAAGAATTGTGTTAAGGACTTTATTAAAGTGTATAATCGCACTCATTGCCTTCAGCATTCACCGACCTCACTCAATTCCTCGCGACTTAAGTTTACTGACAAAATCTAGAACAAAAAGAAACAAAAAATAACAGACAACGTATTCAAAATGAATTTCGAAAGTTAGGTTTGATAATAGATGTTCCCAGACAAGATTCTGGAACTTCCAATGACGGTAATACTGCGAGACGATTTTTTTCTGATGCAAAAATCACCTCTTAAATAACAAAAGTTGACAAACGATTAATTGAACGATTTTTGGTAATTCTTCAAGTGTTATCAAGTGGAAAAGAGATCGATGGAGAGAAATTTGATATATATGCATTTGACACAACAAAGTTATTAGTAGCAGGGTAACAGGTACTCCGGTACCCAAACTTGCGGTTTCGGGGGTCGGGGGGCCTTGCTCACGCGGGGGGAACGCTGTAAGAGGAGGGCGAGGGGGGCGAGGGACGGTGTTAAGGGTCATCGGAAGGGGGGACCTGCGGGGGTAAAAGTCCCTAGGCAATTTACTAATACTTGCCGGGCGAGGTGGGGAGTTCGACGCGGGGGGAAGGCTGTTTACTGGTATTTGTCGGGTACTTGTAGGACGTAAATTCCCTAGGGGGGTTATTAGGAATTTCGCGCCGCAGTGTCGCCAACGAGATTTGGGGCGGGGGACCCAGGCGTTCCGAGGGGGCGCTCGGATCGGCGGTTCCGCGTTATCGACCGCGCTCCCGAAAAAAGAGGAGAGGAGCGTCGCGTTATCGACCGCGCGCGGAAATCGCGCGTCTTCCCGAGGGAGGTCAAACGCGTTCGAACTCGTTCAAGGTCGCCCTTCTCGACGTTCCGCGAAAATGCGTTCAAGGTCGTTCTTTTCGTGGGTCCCGATCGCCTTTCTTCGTTCTTGTTTTTTTCTCGGTTCGAAGGTTGTTTCGATCCGTATCGCGGACGACGCGATCGCGACGATTGTGGAGTAAGCGGAGTCGGGGGATCTAGGGAGCGCGGGATCGCGTCGAGATAGGTACGAATCTGAAAAAAAGGGAAAAAAGAAAGAGAGAACACATAGATGAGATATGTAGTTTTTTATTTTAAAATAAAAAAATATACATACGTCGACGTGCGTTTACATTATTTTGCGCGTATGAATATGTATATTTGCAGACACGCGTCGCGACATTAGGATCCGAAACAGAGCGCGGTAATCTCACAGTCGACGATGTTGTTAGGATCGAAGAATTCGCTCTTCAGTATCGCATTTTTAGCCGAAGTGCCCGTCTTGATCGCGTTGGCGGCTATCTCCCGATAGCGCGAATACTTCGCGTCGACTTCCTCGGTCGCCGCGCTCAGCGCCGAGACGATGCGATCGACGCAAAATTTGAGATCGTACAGCGTGCGCAGGGTTTTGAGCGACATCGCCAGACAAACCGCGTTGGGTAGCTCCATACGCAAGATCGGGAGGTTGTTGATCACTCCGAATCGCAGCGTCATGTCTTCGATCGTTATCGATGAGGGTGGGCGAGTTCCGTCGTGGACGAGGTTGGATTGCATACACGACAATATGTCGCGTTTGCGCTCAACCAGTCCTTTCCACATATCGAGCGTCAGAGAGACCTCCCTGCCTTGTTTATCTCCCAGGGCGATGTCCACGTACGAAGACGTGGGTATACTGTACCACGGTGACTTAATCGTGATACCTATGACTAAGTATTTGTAGCCAGTCGTCGTCAGCAGATAACGTGTCGTCAGGATGCGCACCGCAGGCACGTCAATAGGCATGTCGGGGGGGGGGGGGTAAAAGCTGGAACGCGACTCCCAATGATGATGATGATCGTCCGCCAAATCGATCTTTCGTATTTTGCTGTTGTCGTTCACCTCCGAATCCGTCTCGCGAGGGGAAAAATTCTTCGGCGCGGGTCGATCGGTCAACGTCGAGAACATTTCGCACGCGTTGTAGTATCGTTCGTTTCTTTTTTTTTTCGACGCGTCGTATTCGGCTGACGATGCGATACTGATGCTTTGGGGGGACACATCGGTATAAGTAGAAAAGTTCTTAGTTATATCGCGCGATGTGCTGTGGTGTGGTGTGGGAATTTGCGCAGTCCTCTACTTTCTTCGGCGGATACGGCGATCGGAAAGCCGAACGCCGCCACCGTCGTTGTCATCGTCCGAATCGCTCGCCGGTGACGTTAAATCGTTGGTACGAATCGATCGAGGAGATCGCGCAACTGTTGCAACAGTTCGGCCTTAGAGCAGACGATATTTAGTATCCGCAGATCGATTTTACCAGCCGCCGTGACGGTCTTTGTAAATTCGTTGAATTTGTAAAACTGCGTCCGAGTGGTGAAGTACAGATTGTCGTCGACATATCGGAAGATCGACGTCACGCCGGTCGGTATTCCGGGAAACGTCGTTTCGAGAGGCGTAAATCTGACGACTCTCTTCTCACATTCGTCTATCTCACCCACCGAGTTACCGTTGAACACCACGAAGGAAAGTCCTCTGTAGGTGTTTACCGCTCCGTTGATTATTGTTTTTTTTTTTTTTTTTTTTTCGGGAAATCCGAGTTCTTGCAAGGTCCTCGGCCAACTTGGCCGCAGAGTAAATTCCGGATATTGAACCATGTATACCGAATTATTTATGAATACCATGAGATCACCGGACGGGGATTGATAGGCGGCGGCTACGCATGTGTAATTGTCCTGAAGAAAGCTCATGTGATTCGAAAGGGCTAAAGGTCCATTGTACGTCCTACCGTCCAGATCGATCGACCAAACGTAACGCTTGTACGAGATGTACATTCGATTTTCCAAAATCAATATCGCGTTTACGCGATCGAGGGTGCACAGGTCCGGCGATGGCGGCGGCGGCGCCGGCGTCTGCAGGGGCTTGTTCGTATTTTTTACCGTACAAACGTTGAATGTCAATAATGTCATATTGGTCGAGCTTGACCGAATATTGCTTGTCGGGCGTGTACGCGAATATCACCGATGTCCTGTGCTTATTGTGCAACAATCCGAAAGAGTGACCGATCTCGTGCATCAGCGTGTAATGCAGGGAGAACGTATTCGCGGGATTTTTACTGATGTTAATGTACCACGGCTCGTCTCCGTCGACGTGCACCTCGGAGACGAACCCCGCTTTATCCGTCAGGAGAAACGCGTGGGCGAGCACGCCACCGACACTTTCGAATTTGTCCGAGCAAGTTGGTCCGTTTACCTTGACATTCGTGTTACCGTGACGTAGGCGTCGCCGAGATATTATAATGTCAGGATTCGTTTCGGAGCGTTCGAACGTCAATGCCGAATGCCGCGACCACAGGTCAAACGCGGCCCGCGCCGTGCTCAACTCGTTCTCGGTGGCTACGTAAAAATCCCACGTCAGGTGCGTCTTTGGCCATTTGGATAAACTCGCTCTCGTTCTGTGCTTCAGGATATCTCAAAAACCACACCGCGGTTTACTCATCAATTGCAGCGTTTCGTTGTTGGGCGTTCCATCGCTGGGTAAATCGTAGTATTTCTGACAATCTTCGACGGCTTTGCGAAAAACGTCGTTTCGTCTTTGAGTCGGAACCGCGTCCACATCTTCGGTCAGATATCCGTATTTCTGCAGGTAATCGAACGTGAGCGCGTAATTCTCGTCCGTAGAATTGATGCAAAAAGTCGCGGAACCAAATACGATTGTTCGTTACCAAAATACGCGGAATGCATCGCGATGTTGCGCGACTGGCTTCACCGATCGAGGAGCCAGGTGCGGGACGGTGCGGTCGAGAGAGAGAGAGAGAGAGAGAGGGGGGGGGAGGGAGGGAGGGAGGGAGGGAGGGAGAGGGAGAGGGAGAGAGAGAGAGACGACGGGAATCGCGTAGAGAATTGAGAGGCTAGAGTGATTAACATCGACGACGACGACAACGTCCCTAAGGGTTGGCCCTCCCAAAAGTAAATTAAAAAAGTGTAAAACAAAAAAATTTCATAAATACGTATAAATATATGAAAAATATGTACAAATATATGAAAAATATATGAAAAATATATAGGGAGATCCCCCGTAGCCCTCGGCGGGGAAACAGGCGGATCATCGTAAGGGAGGATGAGAGTGGCTGGAAGAGGGTGATAGGGAGGAGAAGAATGGAGGACGAATAGTGGAGAGTGTGAGGAAGGCGAAGAGATGGTGGAGGAAATGGAGGTGAGAAAAGAGATAGAGCAGGTTAAAAGAAAACAGGCGGAGGAAAAAGCCTGATGAAGGAGGTTATGGCTGACGGGAGGAAATGACACAAGCAAAGAGATGGCACAAGAGGCACGAGCGGCAGAAAGAAATAAGGCGGATGCACATGTATCGACGGGCAGACGGCATGGTAGAAAGACCAAAAGAAGGAACCGACGCGCGAGTCGCATCGTGTAACGGAATCGAAGGAAGGAATCGACGGAGCGAGGAGAGCAGGAAGGGATAGCACGTGGCGGAATAGAGAAGGCGAGTCGTGAGAAGACGCGGACGACGGCGCAGAGTAAGAGGTTAGAATAGAAGGTATAAAGGTAAAAGGAGAGGTAAAATAGATAAGCGTGATAGAACGGAAGAAGAGAAGGGAGCGGAGAGGAAGGCAGTGTAAGGAGAGGAGAGTAATCTGTGAATGTTACAGAAATCCAGAAAAAGATGGTATAGGATATGCGATTCAGATCGAGCGCGTAACTCAGAGTGCTCGCGGCGCTGCGTCCGCCGCGCGTTGGTAGCATTGGAGAGCGAGCGGCATGCGTGCGTGCATGCGGGCGTCTCGAAGCACTCCGTACGATAGTCGCCTTACACGACAGTCACGTTCTGTATCTCTCGCAATCGAATAAACGCCTGGATTAAAACTCCTTCTATTGATTTCCAAAAACACAACAGTGGTGTCAGAAGTGGGATCCTCGAGAGCGTCCGGGATCGGATTCTCAAGATTGCAAGTACAAAGCGACGATGGCACAACCGCCGACGAACATATCGCCGGAACTATTACACGCGTTGTCGGCCATGATGGCGAACGCATTGCAGGCATCGGTCGCGAATATGAACGCAGAAACGGGTGGCACGGGCGGCCCGATCAACCAGCCTCGACCACCGCCTTTCTCAGTATCAGAATATCGCTCGACGGATCACACGCTGGTAGCCGATTACTTCAAACGATTCGGATGGGCGCTAGAGCTGAGCAAAATTCCAGGTAATCAGCATGCTAATTACGCACGTGTACACATGGGCGTAGAATTGAACAACGCGTTAAAGTTTCTTATCAGCCCACGGAGTCCTGAGGAACTTTCGTTCGAGGAGATACAAGCGGTATTGATCTCACATTTCGATCGAGCCAAAAATAAGTACGCGGAAAGTATTAAGTTTCGCCTAATTGTACAGCTAACCGGAGAAACTATTGCTAATTTCGCTTTACGCCTGCGACAAGGTGCGGCACATTGCGAGTACGGCGAATTCCTCGACAGGATGTTGATAGAACAACTTCTCCATGGTCTGCTAGTCCGTGAAATGTGCGACGAGATCATCGCCAAGAAGCCAGCAACATTCGCAGAAGCGTACAACATTGCAAGCGCGCTCGAAGCTACGCGCAAGACAACGAACGAGGTTAAGGACGCATCCGAGTCATCAACGCGGAAGGCCACGCACAAATTAGGCTACGGTCCGCCTAAACTGAAGCAAGAAAAGAAAGCATTCCGCCAACGCTCGTCTTCCCGAGGATGGAAGCAGCAGCCGAACTACCATAAACTACCGAAGCAGCAAGGCCCGAAAGAACTAGGCGACAATTATTCGTGCTACGGCTGCGGCGGTGGGCATGCGAGAAATCAGTGTCGCTTTCGCGATGCCGTTTGCAATTCATGCGGTAAAAAGGGACATATTGCGAAAGTGTGTAAATCGAAAGAATCGCGTACAGATACACGAGCGGTCGCAGCTATACAACCGGCGGAAAACATCGATACGATTCAATGTTTAAATAAAGTTAACGCGGTAAACTCGACTAATAAGCATATGATTGATGTTACTATAGATGGTAAAACGTTGCAAATGGAGGTAGACACAGGCGCCCCATGCGGCATTGTAAATGCGAATACATTGCGTAAAATTAAACCAGATTTCGCGTTAGAAAAATCAGATAGACAGTTTGTCAGCTACACCGGTCACCGGATTCCGTGTATAGGGCGTATTTTAGTTGACGTTACTATCGGTAATACTACTCGAAAACTTAATCTGTTCGTAGTCAGAGGACATTTCGATGCACTGTTCGGAAGGGAGTGGATCTCACATTTCGTACACGAAATCAATTTCGTCAAACTCTTTTCAGAGGGGGAAACAAATACAATACATACAATCGGTACAGCCACTCCGAAGTTAACCCAGGAACAGACCGTGCGACTAAATCAACTGTTAGATAAGTACAAAGATGTCTTCAATTCAAAAGCAGGTACACTTGTTGGTCCGCCTATTTCCTTACATAAAAAACCGGGTACAACGCCAGTCTTTGCGAAAGCTAAGGAAGTACCATTAGCACTACGAGAAGCGTATGCGAAAGAAATAGATGCGAAATTACAGTCAGGTTTTTTCAAAAGAGTAGACTATTCAGAATGGGCTTCGACAACTCATGTAGTAGTTAAGAAGAACGGTAAACTGCGCATTACCGGTAACTATAAATCGACAGTGAACCCCCGTTTAGTTGTAGACGAACATCCAATTCCGAAAAAGGAACAATTGTTTAGCCAATTCGAAGGTGCGAAATTTTTCTGCCATCTGGATGCTGCGGATGCTTACTCCCACCTGGTTCTTGACGAGGAATCCAGCCATATGCTCACACTCAACACACCAACGCACGGACTGATTCGTCCGACTCGGGCGGTCTACGGAGCAGCCAGCATTCCTGCGATCTGGCAACGAAGGATGGAAGAAGTAAGAAAAGGCCTACGGAACATTAAAAATTTCTACGACGACTTCTACATCTATGCAAAAGACTTCGAGTCACTCTTACAGATTCTGGATGAAACGCTACAAAGATTCAAAGAACAGGGCCTGCATCTCAACCGCGAGAAATGTGTATTCGCTACATCAGCTATCGAATTTCTGGGACATAAAATCGATTCCCAAGGTATCCACAAATCCGAAAAACATTCAAGCAATTAAGAATGTACCGAAACCAAGCTCACCGGAAGAATTACAATTATTCTAGGGAAAGCAACCTACTATAGTTCCTTCATCCCCGATTTATCCACGAAGGATCGACCTCTCAGAGACATGCTACGCATTAAACCATTCAGATGGACGACGGCGGCAGAAAAGGCTTTCAAAGAGATCAAGGACACCCTGACTTCGCCTCAAGTGTTAATGCCATATGATCCAGAACGCCCGCTGTTACTTGCGACAGATGCCAGCAAGACAGGACTGGGAGCCGTCCTATCACATAAACTGAATAACGGACAGGAACGACCAATCGCATATGCGAGCCGTACAATGAGCGCTACATAACAACGCTACCCACAGATAGACAAAGAAGCCTTAGCAATAGTATGGGCTGTTCAGAAATTCTTCCACTACCTGTACGCCCGACACTTTACAATTATAACGGATCATAAGCCACTAACGCAGATTTTACACCCAGAGAAATCCTTACCGACCCTCTGTATTAGTCGAATGGCCAATTACGCCGATTACTTAGCACACTTTGATTTTGATGTCGTTTTCAAACCAACAGGAGAAAATACTAACGCAGACTACTGTTCAAGAGTACCGATCCCTGCATCGACGCTTACTACGCATCAAATGTCGCTCGAAGAAAGGGAAGAGATAGAGTATGATGGATTCGATCAATTCGTCTTACACCAGATAAGACAACTTCCAATTAAAGCCGAGAATATTGCACGTGAAACTTGGAAGGACGCTCACTTGGGACGAATACTTCAACATTTAGAATCAGGTCAAGAATTATCTCGTCATGGGTACAAAGCACCGGAAGCCAACTATAGATTGGGGAGCAACTGTTTAGTATTCGAACATCGGGTTGTGATACCACCGGTCTTTAGAGAAGCCATACTGAGCGAACTACATACAGCACATATCGGAATAGTCAAAATGAAAGGCCTAGCGAGATCATTCGTTTTCTGGCCCGGCATTGATTCTGCTATCGAAGAGGTCGCTAAAACGTGTGCAGACTGCTCAAAGAACGCGCATGAACCTCCAAAATACAGGCATCACCACTGGGAGTACCCAAAAGGTCTGTGGGAACGTATACACATCGACTACGCGGGACCGGTGGCAGGGAAGATGCTACTCATTATTGTCGATGCATATAGTAAATGGCTGGAGGTAAAAGCGACAAGCTCTACGACGGCATCATCTACAATCACTATTTTGGAAGAACTATTTGCTACATACGGAGTTCCGGTCACTATCGTTTCGGACAACGGACCCCAGTTTGTTGCAGCAGAGTTCAAAGCATTCCTTCAAAAAAGCGGTGTAAAGTTTCAGAAATTAATAGCACCGTATCACCCATCTACAAACGGTCAAGCGGAACGCTACGTTCAGACCGTGAAAAACACGTTGAAAACTATGGCAACGACGCCAGGATCCCTTCAACACAACTTGAATGAATTTCTATGCCAATACCGGAAGGCACCACATGCGACGACGGGCCAGTCCCCAGCTCAGTTATTCTTAGGAAGGTCGATACGATCCAGATTGGACCTAGTTAAACCCGATCCAATTGGCGTAAAGATCACACAGAAGCAACAGAGCGTGGCGAATGCGAATTCAACGTTTCGTGAATTCCGACCCACTCAGAAGGTTTATTTCCTATCAAATAATCCTCGCATGGATAAATGGATACCGGGTACCGTAGTTACACGTCTAGGAGACTTACATTATGAGATAGACTACAACGGTAAGCGGTACAAACGACATATTGACCAAATAAGGACACGGTGGACAAAAGAAAACCAACAACAGACGAGGACTTCGGATACCAACTATAATCGGTCTCGAAGAATTCACTTCTACGAAGATCCTCAAGAGGAAAGGACCGCCAGTCCAGCACGGAGTACCGATGATTCATTAAGTAACGCTTCAGAAGCATCACATATTTCGAATTTTGATTCATTAAGTAACGCTTCAGAAGCATCATATATTTCGATCTCATCGGAGTCATCAACTCCTCCGGCGAGTCCACCTCGGGAGCAGAACATACTTCGGAAGTCGACTCGTACCAGGCACCCCCCTCAGAGGTTCATACCAGGGACGAACCGCGATCGTGAAAGAAGGGAGGAAATATAGGATATGCGACTCAGATCGAGCGCGTAACTCAGAGTGCTCGCGGCGCTGCGTCCGCCGCGCGTTGGTAGCACTGGAGAGCGAGCGGCATGCGTGCGTGCATGCGGGCGTCTCGAAGCACTCCGTACGATAGTCGCCTTACACGACAGTCACGTTCTGTATCTCTCGCAATTGAATAAACGCCTGGATTAAAACTCCTTCTATTGATTTCCAAAAACACAACAGATGGAATTCAGAGGTAAATTTACAATGGAGAAGGAGGCGATGGAGAGACTGATGAAGGATCAGATGCGAGGGATAATAAGAGAGGTCAAGGAGTATATGAAGGATCAGAAGGAAGAAATAGAAAGCTTGAAAAGGAAGGTTGACAGACTGGAGCGGAGCGCGGGGAAAAGAAAGAGAGATAATAACGAGGAGAGTAGGGGTAAACCAGAGGTGAAGAAGTGGTGGGCAGAGGATTACGAGCAAATCGAGGATGAACAAAGGAAGAAGAATGTAATCTTAAGGATGGAGAGAGAGAGATGGCTTGGAAAAGGAACGAACTGGGAGAAAGTAAAAGAGATATTCGGGGAAGGATTAAAGGTAAGGGTAGAGATAAAGGAAGTGATAGTAATAGGACAGAGAGCGGATTGGGTAACGGTACTGGTTAAGACGGGAAGCGAGGAAGAAAAATGGAAGGTTCTGGAGGTAAGTAGAAATCAAGGGAGCAGATGTAAAGTTAAGATAGATGAGGACAAGACGGTAGAGAAAAGGAGGAGAGAGAGAATAGAGAGAAAAGGAAGAAAAGAAAGGAGAGAGGAGAAAGACGGTGGACCGAGGAGGAATATGGACGACGAGATAGCAAAAAAGATGGAGGAGAAGTTATTAATGGAGTCAGACGAAGACGAGGACCGCATGAAGAGCTAAGAATGTAATGTAATGATGTATTGTGTAATAGAAGAAAAGAGGGAGGTTGTAAAGGTTTGGGAACGTTCCTCAACAACGCCCTTTAAAGCCCCTTTGGAGCAAATAAAGTATCTTTCAATACAATACAATACAATATGAAAAATATATATAATATTATAAAGAATAACCTCCTCCTTGGTTATGTTATTTTTTGTCCGCTTTAAAATCACAACCAATGACTATGTCCTTATGCATTATCCGTTATAACGTTTGTCTTAATAATTACTACCTAACTACTAAAAGTCTTATTTATATATAAAGGATTTTAATATATGAATAAAGTGTCAGTCACACTTAAATAAAATAGACGCGAAAGAAATCCGTTTTAACATTTTATAAAATAGAAGTGTCCTTTATTATATATATAAAAAAGATATGTTTTGCAGTGTACGCTTCTGTCATTGATATCGCGTTTCCTTTACCGCTCCCTACCCCACCCAATCTCACGCTTGGCGTTATCGCTTAATCGCGCTCGTATCCACGCCTTGGAGCGCCTCAGACGCGCTGGAGCGTCTCGGCGTTCTCGTTCGTTTCCGTATCGCGCTCTCGTTTTTTGCTCGCGTTCGACGCTATCGCTCCCACCTGTCTCGCGATCGACGCTATCGCTCTCGTTAAGAAATATTGCGTTCCCGCGACCGGCCATTATTACGCACTGGGCATTATTGCGCTCCCGCGACCGGCCATTTTTACGCACCGGCAGCTTATAATATATGTACAGAATACGGGGTAGGTATGTGAAAAAAAGGAATATCATTGTTCATCGATTTTACATCAGTTTATTATTTAATACAATACAGATAAAAGGATATAAGTGATGGTGTAAAAATGAGTAAAATACAATATATAAGATAGACGGATACATATGGAATAAACAATAATTAATACAAAAAATGAGTAATACATAAAAATGCAATTATGTCATACGAGTAATATATAATATAATTATAAAACATATGTAAATACATATAATACTTACATGTAATATGTAAAAACATATTATATACAATATGTTTTTACATTTAATCTGCGTAGTTGATGTTGGAGAGACATTTGCGTCGCTCGTTCCACCAATCGCGCGACTTCATCACGTTCTCTATCGCGCAGCACCGTTGATGACGTCCGCAGCGAAACGCGCGATCGGCGCGAAGACTCTCCAACCGATCGATGTCGTCGTACTCGGCGTCGATAGCCCCGATCGTCGCATTGACGTCGCCGAGAATCTCCTCCAGCCACCTCTTCTTTTCGAGACCTTTTACATAGAATCGCGCGCCGAGCATATTTTTTCTCTCCCACGTTTTTTCCAGGTTGTCGCACACCGCGCGACGAATATTCATCTTTGCTAGGCGATAGTCCGTGTCCCCGTCTTCCCAACGGAGACCGTGATGGTTCGCTATCAGCTAGCTGGCCCTTGCCTTCTCGGCGCTCGTCAGCAGATCGCAATTCATCGGCGCGCGAAACACATGATGCGTGAGTACGCGCGTCTCGCTTCGGAGCACGGCCACCTTCTTCGCAACGAATCTGTCGCCCACTACGAATCCCTGTAGGCCGACGAAGATCGTCGTCGTCGTTGTTGCTGTGGCCATAGTGCGCGCGTTGGAAAAAGATATGTAATAACGTCTGCTTAAGGATGTGCTTAAACTGCTCGTTCCTAACAGAGTCTGAAGAACAATGAAAGGATCCTCGAATTTATATATCCCTCGTTTCCGGGATTCGGTATCCTACAACCGCATTTGCCGTTAGATAATTTTGCGCACCACGTTGGTCAGCGGACTGTACTCGATGACGCGATCGTGAACGATGAGACAAAAGGTGGTGGTTTTCGGCGGAACGTTTTCCTTGTTTTTGAATTCAATGCGCACGTCCACGGTGGCGCTCTTCACCGATTCATTTTGACGGGAACAATCGATCACCACGAGTGGAGCTACCCGCGCGAATTCGCGCGGGGAGAAGAGCGCGTCGTTGCGACTGTTCCCGTAGTACGCTCCTCTAATTTTCGCGTACATTCACTCGTACAGCACAGCAAACTTGTCGTTTTCGAAATCCGCGTTCACGTCGTCGTAGAAATAGAATTCCGAGTTGAGATAAAATTTCACGTTGGCGAGCGCGCAATGATCGAACCTCGAAGCGTCCTCCGTGAATTCGTTTCGCCGTCCGGTTTGCAACGCGAATATGACGTATCGTGGCTTCTCCAACTGCGACGCGGCTTTCATAGCCCACGAATGCTTGGTCGTGCTCTGCAGCAAAGGAAATTCGTACAGGTCCCAAGAGCGAAAGCCCGCGCTCAGAAATCGTCCGCTCTCCAACGTTCGCAATAGCGATAACTTAGTCACGTGAAGCATACGCCATTGCACTTTCAGCAACGTAATTTTAAGATGGATCCTTGGCTGGATCTCTCGGCACGGTTTTTTCGGATCTACGACACAGTTTACGTAGTTACAAACGCGTATCAGGATAAGCTCGTGTCGCGCGTTTATCACCACGCGTTTATAGTCCTCGCAGAAACCCAACAGAATATTCAAAGGTACGCAAAAGTTGAATTGATGGGATGCGCTGTTCAGCTTCGATTCGTTCGTCGGATAACTCTATCCGGCGTTCTGCAGTCTTCTGGCTCGTTCGGCGGTCAGCGACACGTAGTTCTTTATCGTGCTGGTTATTCCGACGTTTCTACACAGGTCGATCTCCACGCCGTCGAGTTCGTATCAAATTTTGTCGAACATAAACGCGACGCAGTTGTTAACTAATTTCGCGTATTGCCTTTGATCCTCCCTCCCCTCCAACGTCGTCGCGCAGTGGTTCAATTTACAAATCTAGCTGGACAAAATTATTTAAGGAGGAAATAAGTCGTATTTATAATTAATGCAACATTGTTTATAAAAAAAACTATGTAATATAAAAGTAAACATTAAAAAATCAAAATTGTTGCGAGCACATTTTTTCCAACGCTGACTGATATTACATATGAGTGCAAACGTCTTAATTCCTTCAACATGGGTTCAGAACAATTATTTAAATTAAACTTAACTTTTAAATAGTCTATTAATGTCCTTTCACAATTCATATTATCACTCAAATTGAAATCACAACTTTTCAGCCAGTCAAATAGCTATCTCTTATTAACGTGGAATTGTCTACCTTCAAAGAAAAAAGGATATATTTCTTATGTTACGTCCAACCCCAGAATTAAGATAAAGAAAACTGGGAAGCGAAGGAAAGGCTAACCAGAGAGGTAGGGGTAAGGAAGGACGCAACCAGATACTTACAAATGTCGCCCGCAGGTACACACGGGCAACATTTGTAAGTATCTGGTTGCGTCCTTCCTCTGAGGCGCGTGGCGCGAGCCGAACGCACTTTCGATGGCTCAGGAAGGGTCAACGTCCGTAGGGACGGTAGGACGCCTTCCGTGAGCGGTGCGATCGTCGGTCCTCTTTTGAGTCAGGGAATTCAACCCCTTTAACTCAGGATCGGACTTCGTGTGATTTCAAGAGGGAGATAATACTAAGTGTGAGGTCTTATTTTAATAAATGAACGGAGATATCATTAACATAACTATTTATTCTTATTCGACATAAAAAGGTATTATCTGATATAAAGTTTATATGTATTTGACAAAAAAAATGTGTTGTCTGGTATAATAGAAATAATTATGGGTTAGGTAAACAATAAATGAGAATCCGAGGGAAAGTAAAATTGAATACATTTAATAGTGTAAATATCGGACATGCTTGTAAGGTGTGTGTGTGTGTGTGTGTGTTATTAATTTAAATCAAATATCATAAGTCAGATGTAATGACATGTCTATTGTTGTGAAAACATATAGGATTAAAATATACATAAATTAAATTTATTCTAACAGGGTTCGCAGGTTAATCTAGTGTAACGATCTCGAGATCGATAGTGTCCTCGAGGGTGACGGTGGAGGCGGTCGAAGGGGTCGGAGATGGGGTTCTGGAAGAGGAGGGGGAATCGGGAGGTTCTAATAGGGGGGGCAGGATCGGGGTTAACGGGGACCACGTGAAAAGGAGCCACGCGACAAACTGGGCGATAAGGTGCGGGGACATGGCGAGAGGGGAGGACGACGGGGCGAGAGAGCGCGATAACGGAGCGACTCTCGTGTGAACAACCGGGCTCCCCCGTAAAGGCCGGTAGGGGCGGTAGAGTGGGGAGCTGCGGAGAACCTGGGTTGACTGGTTCTTGAGGGAAGTCAAGCTCCCTTTGGGCCCGCTTGTTCCGACAATTCCTTAGATGTCTCGCGGCGGTTCGGGATCTCTTGGGGGTGGGACTACCCGAATCCACTACAATTTAGTGGATTGTTAATAGTTAAGCTCACTAATTGTGGGGAAGTCAGCTCGGATTTTGGAGATTAGAGAGACAAAACAATAGCTCGAGTCGACCGACGAGTCAATTAACTCGAACCAATAGATTATTCCGAATCCACCGATAAATCGGCCAATCCGAGAATAGCAGAAGAGATTATTCTGAATCCGCCGATGAATCGGCTAATCCAGGAATAAAAGAGGTTATTCCGAATCTGCCGATAAATCGGCTAATCCTGGAACAATAGGAGTTATTCCGAATCTGCCGATAAATCGGCTAATCCTGGAATAATAGAAGTTATTCCGAATCTGCCGATAAATCGGCTAATCTGGAGTAGTGAAGAAAAGGGGAAGGATTAAAGTTTAATGTTTAACCGAGAGACTCCCCGAACGGTGAGTGTCGAGTGAATACGAAAGGGAATAAAATAAAGATAAAAAGGGGCCCGATATCAATATGTGTATGTGTATGTAGAGGACTTACTTTTTGGTGCTGGTCTAACAATAAGTGTAGTGGGATTCTCAGCTCCTCGGTTAGCACTAGTAGTTATAACGCGCACTACTTGATCGGTGACAATTCTAGCGACGAAAAGGCTCTAAGGTTGAAGTCGACTGATGAGACTGAAGCCCAAGGTGTGCGCGAGACTGAAGTCCAAGGAGAGAAGAGAGCGAACCCCGTGGTGTCGCGATTTATATAGGAAAGTTCAAAGGATGGAAGGGGTGGATTAGGTGTGGGATGTGTCGGGTTTTCATTTTGGGAACTTCTGGTTGGAGAGATGCTTCTAATTTTTTGTTTAAAGGATTTATTGTTGGCGGGATGTTTTTACCCGAGGCGGATTCTTAAATTTTCACCTATCCTAGAAAGCCAGAGACGGTTGTCGATTTTTCCGACTGTTCATTGGCGAGTCTTCTCGTAAGGCCCCCACTGTCTTATTAAGGGTGCAACCTATCGCTTCCTCCAGTGACTCACTTGTTTTTCGATTATTGCTGGTTTCTCCTTTATTAGGGTTTCTTTTTTTTTATCTCGCGGCCCTGTTTTTGTGTTGACGGACGATGCACACCTCTCAATCTTAAATGCAAGCAAAAAACCTCCGCTACGCATATTTACGGACACGTCTCAGGCTTTGTTTCCGCTTGTCGGAAACATCGTACGTGCATTTTGGAACCTCGCTTGATGCAATAAAGATCTTCATCAACCCATTAAGGCCCATTTGGCGCGTCGTGTCGCCAGGTTTACATTCTTTCAGTTTTAGGCCTGACAAGGCCGATGAAAATCCAGTCACGTATGCCCCGTCCGTCAGTAATTCGTCATCTGGAAGGTTGCGTTTAAGTGCCTAGGTAAACAGATACTTTACCTATAAAAAAGGAAAAGGAATGTGTAAGGATCAAGGCTCACTCGTCGATCGACAACCGTCCATGCTTAGTTTACCTTATCCTAATCTTAACGGCTATTCTGAGCGCAGAGGAATTTAAGCGGAAAAGGGAAATCGCGGAGTTCGCAGGACATAACACTTAAATTCGCAAAAATACGCACATTAAACTACTATCAATCAGATCTACATGAATAATTTTATCAAATAAAACCAAACTCATGATATACAAATGCATACAAAAGTTTTGCTGTTCTCACAAACTTACAATATTCTCGAAAATATGTAAAGAAAAATTAACAAACTGCTTGTATTTCTTTTTACTAAATTTAGTAACTAATCAAAGTAAAACAAAGGATAAAAATGTGAAATATGTACCTGTCTCAAGAGTATTCATCATAAAAATAATTATTTCGAAGTTAAGGTTAACCAAAATATCCATTCAACGCAAGTGCTCGTAATAATAGTATATTGTGCACCAAGGGGCGAAAGTAGCGTTTTTCAGACGAATGTGAAGTTTGCTGCCCGAGCCGAAAGCGAGGGCGGCAAATCACACGAGTCTAAAAAGCTTTTGCCCCGAGGTGCACACAATATTTTTCATAATATCTTTACGGAAAGTTCGATTTCCATGCCTAGAGAGAGGCGAGAGCGGCCAATTTCACGCCAGGGCTTACTTTCTTCCCTTAAATAATTTTGTCCAGCTAGATTTGTAAATTGAACCACTGTGCGTCGTCGCGATTTATTTTACGAGAAGATCGTTCGTAATCTATCGTTTCGAGCATCTCTACTAATTGCTCAACCGTTTTTACTACCGACGGACGTAATTCGCGTCGTATTTTATCATCGAAATGATCTTTCAACGTGAAAATTAATTCAGCGTCGTTCATTGGTGGATCGAGGGTTTTCGCTCGCGCTATCATCGCCATCGCGTATTCCGACATGCTTCCGGCTGTCGCTCGGTATCGGTTATAGTGTAACGATCGACGGAATTTTGCCTGCGCTTGTACCCCACAATATCTTTCTCGAAATATATATTTCGCATCTTCGATGTTTATTGGCTCCTTTAGTTCGAACCAATCAGCTGCTGCGCCTTTCATGGCTCGCAAGAAAAAACATAATTGATCTTTCTCGGATACGCTTTCGTCGTACGCAATCTTTTCGAACTTACGTAAAAATATCATCGGGGGTATATTCCGAACGATACCTGTTTGGCTTAGTTTTGTTTTTTGATGTTGGCAGCCACTTAACTAAACTAACCGAGAAGTGTTCCGAACCCAACATAACCTGCAAATAGGTCAACGGTTACAGTGATACGCTGACCAAAGCAAGTGAAACCAAATAATAAGTTTAAAGTTGATAAGTTGAATAAAATTAACAACACAATGTCAGACGAAATGTTATTGGAAATTCAAGATCGCGACAACAAGATATACAACTTCTTAGTGACAAAAGACGTTTATGATTTTGCTCATAATGGTAAGTAATTGTAACGTTATTTTAGTCGCAAAGATTTTATTATAATTAAAATTTTCAGACTCATCATACGCAGAAAAATTTCTCGTTATGCAAAAACAAAAATATCCCGAATTATTTAAAAACCGGAATCCCGAAACTTATGATAAAAAAGTATTACAATTATCAGATGGATCTCATAAAATAAGTCTTTATGTACCTGATAATATTTATAAACGTGCTAACAACGGTAAGTAAACTTACAATAGGAAAGATCTTTTTGCGCATTTTCTTATTTTTAATTATATTTTATTTCTACAGATTTACAGTTTGCTACAGAACTATTCCATAAGTACAATAAAGAAATAGCCAAGCAAATACCTCACTGTATAGACACAAACAATTTTGACAAAGTGGAAAATATTCTCAATAACATTGAATTGGATAATGGAAATACTCTTAATAACATTGAATTGGAAAATTCTAATGAAAGCGACGATAGAGAAAATACAGCCGTAAGATGTAGCACTACAGGTAATAAAATCTTTATTGTAGAGTTTAAGATTGTAATTGTAAGATTGTAACCACTTAAGATCTTTCTCAAATGTCCTAACATTATTGTTTTCTCTGTACTTTTTTTCACCTTTCCACAGTAAATTCATACCGAGCATTTAGACGATGATTCCAAGCAGTCATCGGAATCTGATTTTGATAATTATCTATTGTCCTTGAAACACGAAATATAAGTGTTATTTACATCTTTTCTTTTCCGTGCGACTTTCCTGACTCACCCTACGTTATATAATAAATTTTATGTATTAAAATTAAAAATATATAAATTAAAAAGAATACATTTTCTAGGCGTTCAGAGACACCATTGGACCAATGAGCAAACAAAATTATTATTATTTTTATATCGACAGTTCAGTAAATCTTTAAATGAAGGAAAAATGACACATAGCTCTTTCTGGAATAAAATATCGGTAGAAATGAAGAAGAAACATTATGTAATTACCGCATCACAATGTAGCACAAAAATAGAAAATTTAAAAAAATCTTACAAGAAATGTCGTGATCATAATCGCCAAACAGGAAATACACCAAAAATAATTGAGCATTACGATGTAAGTATAATAGATAAATAATAATTGTTAAAGTATCAATATTTATTTAGCAAGTATTATCAATTTTTTATTTTTTTCAGATTTTACATGAAATATTTGCTAAATCACCCTGGATGGAACCTTTATCTGTTATTGGACCTAGTACGCCTCTTGGCCATCACATGGATGAGGAACCTTCAACTTCAAGTTAGTAATATTTTTTCAATTGACACAAAAATAAATTACATAAATTTTACATAAACTATATAAAAAATTGTTTTCAGGAGGTTTAAAACGTAACAATAAGGATGATTATCTAAGAGAACTTTTGAAATTAAAAAAACAAAAGATAGACATTGATAAAGAATATAAAACAAACAAATTGGCAATACTTAGAGATATTCAAAATAAGCTATAATTTAAATTTAAAAAAGTAAATACTTTGTTTTTTATATATTTGTGTTTCAGTTAAAGTTTTTATTTTTTTTTTTAAGTTCAAGTTGTGTTCGATATTTTTTTTGTTTAACAAAAAGCATTAATAGTAATAATAGTCATTTATAGTCAGTTAAGAGTCATTTAATAGTCATTTATTTTAATACAGTGATACTTCTAAAAGTGATATTTTTTGTTGTTTATTACATGTACAGGGTGTATCAAGACGATACAGAGCGGTACGGCGGCCCATTCGAGCAGACGCGCATGGTCGTTCACAATTGCGTTGACTTCGGTGCATCACCTATCACTCGCATATCTTTTTTACAATAAAATGGACTTTGTAGCGCCCGAAGTTGCAATACAATTGTGACGGATTTCCGTAGCAGTAACGTTAAAACAGAAGTCGAGATGACAATAATACAGGTTATGAAATAAATTTTATTAAGAAAACGAAAGACATCTTCTCTCTTACGAAAAAAGCTCGTACCATAGTCCATCATAATCATGATATATTATAATTTTATTACTTAAATTATTTTTTGCACACAATGTTTATGCACAGGACAAAAGTCAGCAATTAGTATATGTGTGCAAATTTAAATTATAAGTCGGCTAATAAATTTCATTTAATGTAAGTTTAAATAATGGCAGAAATCACCATTAACAAATCTTACAATATTCATTTTGTTTAATTAATTAATAATTTATCATTAAATTGATAATCAATTTAATATATCAATACTAATGAGCATTATATAATTCTTTATATAAATGATGCTGCTGCATCTTAAAAATCTTAATCTTAATCTCATAAACAAGAGGTTTATTAGTATAAAATATACAATTTTAAATATGATGCTAATAAATAGTTTATATAAGGCAAATTATCATATTTAATGAATATTTTTCAGTAATAAATTCCTTGTAGATTTATATGAGATTCAGCAATATTTACATAAAGATGCTTATTAGCATCAGTATATTGAATTAATTATTAATGTTAATGATGAAATATTAATAATCTGAAATAAATGTTGTTAGACATAAGATCCGCTGATAATCGTTTTTATCGTTATAAATAACGATGGAAACGGTTATCAACGGATCTCGTGCCTAATAACATTTATTTCAGATTGTTAATATATATATATTATCACGTCTTTTTCACTCCCGGAGCGGTCCGGGCCGTGTGACGGATCAAAAGAGGAAGGAGAGAAGAATGATAGGCCTCTCCGGCAGTTCTCTCGCACCCCCGACACTCCACTAACCGAATTTTATTGTTGGGCGCCGGACGCGTGAATTCGTGTCCGCGAAATCGCGAGAAACTAAAGAGAGAGACGCAAGGCGAAATAAGTCGGTGTGCGAGGAATCGGCTAGCTCGACTTAGTAGCAGGGCGCGCTCTCAGAAAAGATTTCTAATAACGAGACAAAAAATATTCTTGACATGTTTAATCTCATCACAACCTGAAGTAGTATAGAAATAAAACAATATTGAGATTAAATCAATAATTCCTATTCTCTTCTCTCGAATAAAATAAGATTGACTTAATATCTTGAGACAAGAATGACATATATAAATTTAAGCTTATATATTCTTGCGTTTAGGCTAATCTTCACGCGACGTTATAAGTCGGTGAAAAAAAGTCGGTATAATAAAAAAGTGTGCAAGTAGAAACTTGCACATTGTTTTCTCATAGTTTTTAAGTGTGCAAGCAGTGATGGAAAGTTGGATAGGCTGGACGCAGCGAATTTCCCCCTCCACTACGCACACAGAGTAACGCTCGGTCTATCGGTGTGTCGGCAGCGCTCGGCAATGCCGAGCGAGAGGGAGAATATCACTCCCTCCTTGTCGCTCTCACTTAGCTCGCGCGATCGTCGCCCGCCGATGAAAAAGTGGGGAGTCCAGTGACGTACACCGCGTGGCGCGTAGATACATGGCACGTCTAACCGTTAATTTAGGCGGGAATCGACGGAATGCGACCGGCACAGGGGCAATAGCTAGGTTATAGGTATAGATAAGTATAGGTAAGTATATTGTAATAATTACCTATATATATATATATATATATATATTTCTTTTTTTAAACATGGATAAAGGAGCTATCAAAAAAAGTAGAGTTCGGAAATTCCAGACATCATGGTTAGATGAAGCGATCTTTAAAGGATGGTTAGCTCCCCATCCTATTATTAAAGATAAAGCATTATGTACATTGTGTAATAAAGCTATCGTATGCATTAAAACACATTTAATTCTACATTCGCAGTCAGCCTCACATATTCAAAAAGCATCAAATCAAAATTTAAGTCAAGAAACAGTAGAAAATACAAATTCTCTTTCTCATAAAGATAAAGTAAAACGCGCGGAAATAAAATTCAATGCCTTTGTTGCTGAACATAATGTTCCTCTTCAAATCGCGGATCATTTAATTCCCGTACTGAAAGATATGTTTCTAGATTCCAAAATTGCATCAGATTTTTCACTCAATCGACATAAATGTAAAAACATTATTACACAAGTAATAGCGAAACGCGAAGTTGAAGAAACTATTAGTAATTTACAAACGTCAAAATTTTCAATTTTAATAGATGAAAGTACTGATATTACAGATACTAAAACCATGTGTGTTCTTGTCCGCTATGTTTCACCAAAAACTAAAAAAGTGATGACACAATTATTAGATTTACTTCCTTTAGACGCTAGAGATTGTTCTGCTGCAAAGCTTTTCGAAATTTTTAAAAATCTTCTTAAAGAAAAACAGATTCCTTTAAAGAATGTTATTGGAATGGCAAGTGACAATGCATCCGTAATGGTAGGATGCAATAACTCTTTTATGTCGCGTTTAAAATTAGAAATTCCGAGCTTAGTAACATTAAATTGTATATGTCACTCATCCGCGATTATAGCTAGTAAAGCTTGCCATAAATTACCGCAATCATATGAAACTTTAATTCGAGCCGTTGCTTCGTATGTCTCGGGTAGTGCAAAGAGATGTGCAATTTTGGGTGAATTTCAGGAATATTTTAATGGAGAAAGAAACAAAATTTTAAAATTATCAAATACAAGATGGTTAGCTTTATATCATTGTGTAGTCCGGTTACTTAACAATTGGGAAGCTTTAAAAAATTATTTTCTTTTGGCAGTAGTAGAAGACAAATTAAAATCCGCTGAAACAATTTTGCAACAATTAAATGACTGTACGATTAAAGCATATTTATTATTTTTAAAATACGTATTAAATTTTTTTAATAATTTTAATGCCTTTTTCCAATCTCGCGACATTTTAATTCATAAAATATTTGAAAGTAGTCGACAAATAATTTTTGATATCGGTAAGAATTTTCTTGTACCACAGGCGTTAAAAGATATGAATAATATTATTTTAGATAATCACATAAAACATGTCAATGATATATATGTGGGACCTGAATGCGAAAGCCTTTTACAGACATTACCTTTAGAATGCGCGCAAGGAATTAAAAGAGATTGTTTAAATTTTTATGAAACTTCACTTCGCGAAATGTTGAAACGTTTACCATATAATGATGTTATTTTTGAACAATTAATGTTTTTACAGCCAAAAATTGCACTTTACTATCAAGGTAGAACAAAAATTATAGATTTGACTTTACTTGCAACGCGTATAGGATGTATTGATATTGAAAAATTAAATTTTGAATGGAAAATTCTACCTTCTATTTATAATGATGTTCAGAAAGCTCAGTTGGAACTTTTAGAAATTAGCGATATGTGGAAACAAATATTTGAATTTGAAGATATTAGCAGGGGAAAAATGTTCCCAAATTTAGAGTTATTAGTTCATTCAGTTCTTTCTTTTCCCCATTCAAATGCCGAAGCTGAACGCGTTTTTTCCATAGTTACAGATGTAAAAACTAAGAAAAGAAATCGATTAGCAAATAATACTATTTCTGCCATTTGTACTATTCGATCTAGTTTCCAGGCTAAAGGCATTAATTGTACTACTTTTGAAGTAGAATCCGAACACCTTAAATTATATTCATGGAAAAATTTAAATGCATCCGGTAGTTCATAACAATAATTTTTTTATTTTATTATATTTTTATTGAATTTTTTTTTATAAATTGCATTGTCCTGATGTCTGGTCGGTGCATGCTAGTAAACGATATGTGATATATTGTTTTAATAATATGTTTTAATAAATGTTTAACTTTTTTTAGTTTTATCTCATCACTACAATCTATTCATCTGCCAGTCTCTATAAAATGCCAATGTAAACAACACGTGATTTTTCTACATGCCTTTACAGGCTGCGATACGACAAAGGTAAAAATAAGTTTGCATCTAAGTTTGAAACTCGAAGAGATTTGCAAGATGCTGCTGAAGTATTCAAACAAGAAAATCAACATGTTGATGACATTTTTAAGGCTGGAGTAAGATGTATTCTTGCTTTATACGGTTCTCCATCATCCGATCTCGATTTGAACCAATATTAGATATCAATGCTTTACCACAGCCATAACGAAAAAATATTCGGGTACAATTATTCAATTTACCGTGCACAGCAGATGCAGCTGTAGAACACTTAAAAAAAGTTTATCTTCAAACGCAATTACGATTAGGTAATAATTTGATACCAAACGAGTGGGGGTGGAAAATTGGTAATTTTTTAATGCCAAATCCCATGAATCAGCAACCTGCCCCTAAAAAATTTATAAAAATTATCTTTTGCAAATGCAAATCAGGATGTGGAGAAAATTGCGGATGCAGGAAAACGGGATTATTCTGTTCACCAGCTTGCTCAGGATGCGACGGCGACAACTGCTCCAATTGTTCCCCTACGATTTTAGTAGAAAATGAACTCGAAGAAGAAGTTTAAAAAAATATTTAAAATATAAAGATTTAAACATTTAAATTTAAACATTATGTAAAGAAACAATATAAACTATTTACTTTCATATTTGTATCGCATTTATTCACTTTGTAATGTTATTTTTTATTCTGTAAAATATTACATTTTGAATTTCATAAATTGTAACCAATAAAAACATAATTAACTATCTGAAAAACCTCTTTTTTAGAATTATTTTAAGTTTATAAGCAAAAAATGCAAGCTAGTAAGTACGTTTAAAAAATGTTTTGTCTTAGAATTTCAATAGTATAAACTTGCACATTGCTTCCTTATAGTTTTTAAGTGCGTAAGTAGAAACCTGCATATTGCTTCCTGTATGAAGAAGCCAAATTAATAAATATCTACTAATATTTATGCATAAAAAAACAGGCTTCAGGCTAAATTACATGTTTCTACTTGCACACTTAAAAACTATGAGAAAGCAATGTGCAAGTTTTTTATTATTGTTTAACTAATATAAAAAATGTACTATTATTTTAACGTATTAAACATAAAATGATATATGCAATATTAGAATATAGGGATTAAAGGGAACTAGGTGTTAAATAATTTAATAAATAAACACAAAATTTTGTGTAATAAAACATTATTTTATTAGGCAGAAATCTCTTCAGATACCAACATTTATTGCAAGGGTAAGGAAAACTGCCAAAAACCTTACCAGTATCTGTATAACAAAAATATTGCACATTTTTTTAAATAAAAAATGTCTTTAAAAAATTAAACAAAAATTTATATAATTCAGTAAAATAAAAGAAATAAATATAATATTCTGCTATCACATATTGTATTACTAGCCTAATACTCTAATCTAGTATCACATTCATAATACATATATTTTGTTACTTAATATCAAGTGCTGTAATCCATAAAATCTTGAAAACTGAAACAAACTAAAACAAAATCACATTTCTATTAAGAAAAAATAAAATTAACGAATGTTATGTCCATCAGGAACATTTCCGACGCACGTTGTGTGTGCGTGATGAGATAAAACTAAAAAAAGTTAAACATTTATTAAAACATATTATTAAAACAATATATCACATATCGTTTACTAGCATGCACCGACCAGACATCAGGACAATGCAATTTATAAAAAAAAATTCAATAAAAATATAATAAAATAAAAAAATTATTGTTATGAACTACCGGATGCATTTAAATTTTTCCATGAATATAATTTAAGGTGTTCGGATTCTACTTCAAAAGTAGTACAATTAATGCCTTTAGCCTGGAAACTAGATCGAATAGTACAAATGGCAGAAATAGTATTATTTGCTAATCGATTTCTTTTCTTAGTTTTTACATCTGTAACTATGGAAAAAACGCGTTCAGCTTCGGCATTTGAATGGGGAAAAGAAAGAACTGAATGAACTAATAACTCTAAATTTGGGAACATTTTTCCCCTGCTAATATCTTCAAATTCAAATATTTGTTTCCACATATCGCTAATTTCTAAAAGTTCCAACTGAGCTTTCTGAACATCATTATAAATAGAAGGTAGAATTTTCCATTCAAAATTTAATTTTTCAATATCAATACATCCTATACGCGTTGCAAGTAAAGTCAAATCTATAATTTTTGTTCTACCTTGATAGTAAAGTGCAATTTTTGGCTGTAAAAACATTAATTGTTCAAAAATAACATCATTATATGGTAAACGTTTCAACATTTCGCGAAGTGAAGTTTCATAAAAATTTAAACAATCTCTTTTAATTCCTTGCGCGCATTCTAAAGGTAATGTCTGTAAAAGGCTTTCGCATTCAGGTCCCACATATATATCATTGACATGTTTTATGTGATTATCTAAAATAATATTATTCATATCTTTTAACGCCTGTGGTACAAGAAAATTCTTACCGATATCAAAAATTATTTGTCGACTACTTTCAAATATTTTATGAATTAAAATGTCGCGAGATTGGAAAAAGGCATTAAAATTATTAAAAAAATTTAATACGTATTTTAAAAATAATAAATATGCTTTAATCGTACAGTCATTTAATTGTTGCAAAATTGTTTCAGCGGATTTTAATTTGTCTTCTACTACTGCCAAAAGAAAATAATTTTTTAAAGCTTCCCAATTGTTAAGTAACCGGACTACACAATGATATAAAGCTAACCATCTTGTATTTGATAATTTTAAAATTTTGTTTCTTTCTCCATTAAAATATTCCTGAAATTCACCCAAAATTGCACATCTCTTTGCACTACCCGAGACATACGAAGCAACGGCTCGAATTAAAGTTTCATATGATTGCGGTAATTTATGGCAAGCTTTACTAGCTATAATCGCGGATGAGTGACATATACAATTTAATGTTACTAAGCTCGGAATTTCTAATTTTAAACGCGACATAAAAGAGTTATTGCATCCTACCATTACGGATGCATTGTCACTTGCCATTCCAATAACATTCTTTAAAGGAATCTGTTTTTCTTTAAGAAGATTTTTAAAAATTTCGAAAAGCTTTGCAGCAGAACAATCTCTAGCGTCTAAAGGAAGTAAATCTAATAATTGTGTCATCACTTTTTTAGTTTTTGGTGAAACATAGCGGACAAGAACACACATGGTTTTAGTATCTGTAATATCAGTACTTTCATCTATTAAAATTGAAAATTTTGACGTTTGTAAATTACTAATAGTTTCTTCAACTTCGCGTTTCGCTATTACTTGTGTAATAATGTTTTTACATTTATGTCGATTGAGTGAAAAATCTGATGCAATTTTGGAATCTAGAAACATATCTTTCAGTACGGGAATTAAATGATCCGCGATTTGAAGAGGAACATTATGTTCAGCAACAAAGGCATTGAATTTTATTTCCGCGCGTTTTACTTTATCTTTATGAGAAAGAGAATTTGTATTTTCTACTGTTTCTTGACTTAAATTTTGATTTGATGCTTTTTGAATATGTGAGGCTGACTGCGAATGTAGAATTAAATGTGTTTTAATGCATACGATAGCTTTATTACACAATGTACATAATGCTTTATCTTTAATAATAGGATGGGGAGCTAACCATCCTTTAAAGATCGCTTCATCTAACCATGATGTCTGGAATTTCCGAACTCTACTTTTTTTGATAGCTCCTTTATCCATGTTTAAAAAAAGAAATATATATATATATATATATACATATATATAGGTAATTATTACAATATACTTACCTATACTTATCTATACCTATAACCTAGCTATTGCCCCTGTGCCGGTCGCATTCCGTCGATTCCCGCCTAAATTAACGGTTAGACGTGCCATGTATCTACGCGCCACGCGGTGTACGTCACTGGACTCCCCACTTTTTCATCGGCGGGCGACGATCGCGCGAGCTAAGTGAGAGCGACAAGGAGGGAGTGATATTCTCCCTCTCGCTCGGCATTGCCGAGCGCTGCCGACACACCGATAGACCGAGCGTTACTCTGTGTGCGTAGTGGAGGGGGAAATTCGCTGCGTCCAGCCTATCCAACTTTCCATCACTGCTTGCACACTTAAAAACTATGAGAAAACAATGTGCAAGTTTCTACTTGCACACTTTTTTATTATACCGACTTTTTTTCACCGACTTATAACGTCGCGTGAAGATTAGCCTAAACGCAAGAATATATAAGCTTAAATTTATATATGTCATTCTTGTCTCAAGATATTAAGTCAATCTTATTTTATTCGAGAGAAGAGAATAGGAATTATTGATTTAATCTCAATATTGTTTTATTTCTATACTACTTCAGGTTGTGATGAGATTAAACATGTCAAGAATATTTTTTGTCTCGTTATTAGAAATCTTTTCTGAGAGCGCGCCCTGCTACTAAGTCGAGCTAGCCGATTCCTCGCACACCGACTTATTTCGCCTTGCGTCTCTCTCTTTAGTTTCTCGCGATTTCGCGGACACGAATTCACGCGTCCGGCGCCCAACAATAAAATTCGGTTAGTGGAGTGTCGGGGGTGCGAGAGAACTGCCGGAGAGGCCTATCATTCTTCTCTCCTTCCTCTTTTGATCCGTCACACGGCCCGGACCGCTCCGGGAGTGAAAAAGACGTGATAATATATATATATTAACAATCTGAAATAAATGTTATTAGGCACGAGATCCGTTGATAACCGTTTCCATCGTTATTTATAACGATAAAAACGATTATCAGCGGATCTTATGTCTAACAACATTTATTTCAGATTATTAATATTTCATCATTAACATTAATAATTAATTCAATATACTGATGCTAATAAGCATCTTTATGTAAATAATGCTGAATCTCATATAAATCTACAAGGAATTTATTACTGAAAAATATTCATTAAATATGATAATTTGCCTTATATAAACTATTTATTAGCATCATATTTAAAATTGTATATTTTATACTAATAAACCTCTTGTTTATGAGATTAAGATTAAGATTTTTAAGATGCAGCAGCATCATTTATATAAAGAATTATATAATGCTCATTAGTATTGATATATTAAATTGATTATCAATTTAATGATAAATTATTAATTAATTAAACAAAATGAATATTGTAAGATTTGTTAATGGTGATTTCTGCCATTATTTAAACTTACATTAAATGAAATTTATTAGCCGACTTATAATTTAAATTTGCACACATACACTAATTGCTGACTTTTGTCCTGTGCATAAACATTGTGTGCAAAAAATAATTTAAGTAATAAAATTATAATATATCATGATTATGATGGACTATGGTACGAGCTTTTTTCGTAAGAGAGAAGATGTCTTTCGTTTTCTTAATAAAATTTATTTCATAACCTGTATTATTGTCATCTCGACTTCTGTTTTAACGTTACTGCTACGGAAATCCGTCACAATTGTATTGCAACTTCGGGCGCTACAAAGTCCATTTTATTGTAAAAAAGATATGCGAGTGATAGGTGATGCACCGAAGTCAACGCAATTGTGAACGACCATGCGCGTCTGCTCGAATGGGCCGCCGTACCGCTCTGTATCGTCTTGATACACCCTGTACATATGTATATATATATATATATATATATATATATATATATATATATATATATATATATATATATACAGATAACGAGTCGTCCGTCGTTATCTGAGGTGATCGCACCATCAAACACCACATAAAGATGACACGTAAATCGTTTTATTACCATCGACACACAAAACATTTCGTAGACTCTTTGCTGCCACACTGTATTCAATGAAGTGTTTTGCAAGCGTTTTAATGTGATATACGCACTTGATAAGGACCGGAATCTCGGTTGAAACGCGTTGTGCTTTTTAAATAAAGACTGCCAGTTTGGTTGAAGTAAAGGATTTTGTTTGATTTATTGATCACTGGCGAAGGAAAGGTCTCATCTGTTATAATGATTTTAATAAAAAGTTGTAGACATATAAAATAAAATTGTTTTTATTAGTCACCACGATATAATATATAAAAGTATAAAATAAAAATATGAAATTTTATATATGTATGTCCTCATTCAAATTTATATTAACCGCAAGAGAATTTTTTATTTGTTCCCTTTTGATGATTCCTTCTTGTTGTTGTTCTGCAGTAATAATCAAGGGTCCATGATCTTCTATCTCGTTTGGAAGGATAACTGGATATTCAATCTCATCTCTTTGCATGAGACAAATGTTATGAAGAACACAACAGCTAATAATATAGTAGGGAATGAGGTCTGTCCTTCGCATTGGCAATTTATCCAATATATATCTCCATCTTCCTTTTAAAAGACCTATAGCCTGTTCTATAATCATCCTGCTTCTAGATAGAGCATTATTATAACAGATTTCGTCAGTTGATAAATGTCCATTATCCTTGTATGGCACCATCACGAATGTTTGCAGAGAATAAGCTGAATCTCCTATAAGATGTTTATTATAACCAAAATAATTTTCATTGCACTTTTGTTGAATTCCTGAGTATTTAAATACTCTCATGTCATGTACCGATCCCGGCATTCCAGCGTAGCAATGGATAAATTCTTTCTTTTCATTGCACACTATCTATAAACAGGAATAATATTTTATATTTTATTTTAATATAATATTGACAATTTAATAATATTAAAAATTTAATATTTTATAATACTTCATACTTGTAGCTGTATAGAGTGATGTCCTTTTCGATTAACGTAAGCAAGTCCATCTTTTTTTGGAGTTGCGATTGTAATGTGCGTTCCATCCATATTGCTCCAATTACGCCTGGAAAATTATATTTTCTCTGTATATATCTGCTTGTTCTTTCCGCTTCTTCCAACGTCGGCCAATGAATAAAATAATTTCGGAAATAGCATAAAGCTCTCACTACTCTTTTTACAGCTCGCCAAGCTGTTGCATTCCCCACATCAAACTTAGTTACAACAGATCTATGTAAATAAAAGTTATAAATGAATATCTGCTTAAGGAAATAATTTTTAATGATATAAAGAACATTTTTAGTAAAAAACATCGATTTTTTACTGACCAAAGTGATGTTACCTCTTAAAATAATTGTATGTACATAAATAATTACCTGTATGAATCAGGTGTTCCTAATACATACAAAGCAATATACAATTGCTTTTCATGAGAAATAACAGGACCACTTTCTTTAGTTTGCAAATATGGCTTTAATATGTTTAACAAAAAGTAAAAAGTGGTGCGACACATCCTGGAAAAACCACATGTAAAATTAAAAGCAAAATGAATAGCTTATTTAATTATTATGTGTTGACTCACTGAAAATGGCGTTTAAATTCTTGATTATCTTAGGCATAGATTACTGTGTCTATAAAATTTTTTACTCGCGGCTTTTTTGTACGATTATTTTCGCGATTATTTTCTTTAAGAAATAATTCGACATCTTCATCATCACTCTCACTTGAACTAGAACTTGTGAAAAGCACGTCAAGTATCATTGCTTTATTTCTACTCATTTTTACTATTATAATTTTTATTATAATATTTTTATTAATTTTAATTAACTTTAAACTATTATTCGGTTTAATTTGCTTTGGTCTGCAAATATAGCGTATCACTGTAACCGTTGACCTATTTGCAGGTTATATTGGGTTCGGAACACTTCCCAGGTAGCACATATTAGTTTAATGTACGTTTTTTGAACGTTTCTATTGTTTCATAACCGTAAAGAACCATTAAGAAACGTTTAAACAAAAACGTTTTTGAAACCATGATTTAAGAAACGTATTTTTTACGTTTCTACAGACAAAAATATTTAGTAAATTTTTCCTTTCAAATAATTTGTTTTATCTAATATATATAATAATTTTAATAGCCTTTTTTGAAACATTTAAATTTATATTGCACTATAATTATTGCATAAAATAAATTATTGCTTATATATATCCACTTATTTACTAAATTAATTTTGCCCTACCGGTTTTAATTTATTTGTCATCGGACAAAACTTTTTGGTTTATAGCATTTCATGTTTATAATATACATCTGTACACATGTGTGTGTCCTTGCATGATGTATATACATCAGCGATATAACGTGCGCGCATGCGCGAATTGATCATCCATCGATCGTCGTACATACGTCTCGATAGTCATTGTGAGTACCGGTACACTCTGGGTTTCTTTCGTAAAGTGAGAAATATATACTCTAGTCTACAAAAATAGAAGAATAAACTTTTAAGGTAAGGGTTGGTATATATATTTAAGTTCTATAGTGTATTAATTCTTTTTATTATATAAATTATGTATCGATAAATTCGTTTGATTCCTAACCTACATGACATATTTATTAGGTTACGTTTGTTTTGGACACCTTCGTGTTGAAAAGATCATTCTATCATCTTTTGGCATATAATGATGATGAAATAGTCTAGAAATACTGATAGAATTCTACTCTGTTACTCTACGTCTTAATTATTAAGGTACATCAGAATATAATAGATTATATACATTTTTTAAATATGAGCCAAGAAACAGAAGTAAAATTCCTCAGTAAAAGGCAAACAAAGAGAAACTTAGAGAAGTATGTGCAAAGTTTACTGGTAGAATGTAACTGGAACCAGGCGGATAGTTCTACCTCAGAAGTTCTCTCACAACCATGTACATCACGTTCAATCACTAACACCCATTTAAATTTGGATCATTTAGACTTGAATCAGAACTTGGATTTGAATTCAGATCTATTATTGAAATTAAATACTCAGGAGCAACGTAATGATTGTAGAAACAAAGAATCAGTCCATGAAATTCCTGACGTGTTAGAGGAACCTGAGAAATTACATAATATTACATCTGAAGTATTTGAAAAATCAGAGGTTACTGAGAAATACAACTCGGATAGTGAAACACTACCACTTTACAAGATAAATTGAAATATTGGGCTTTAGCTCATAACATTATATTGTCAGCATTAGATGACTTATTATCAGTACTCAAAGTATTTCATCCTGATATTCCACTATCAGGAAGATCTCTATTACATACTCCAAGAACTACAAAATCAATTCACTTACATAATGGAAAATTTACTTACTTTGGCATATGCAATCAATTAAATCCTCTATTACAAAAAAAACCGTATTAAAAAATTTTAGATTTAGATTTTAATTTTGATGGCTTACCTTTGTTTAAAAGTAACAGTATAGGTATGTGGCTAACATTTTATTATATGCCAATCTTATTTTTTTCAGCTACTGTTAAGAGTGTGGAACCTAACGCTGCTATAAATTTAATCAAAAATTCGATCAAAGATTGGTTAAAATTAGCATCTGTTCGCACAACATTAACCGAAACCAGAAAATTGAAAAAAAACCTTTCAGTAACAACAGATTAAGTTTTTGTCTCCTTATTAAAAAAAAATCTTGCAACATTTGTGTAGAAAGATTATTTTTTATACTTATTATTTTTTATTTAGTTGTTGCTGCACAAAATTTAATTATTTTTTCGTTAGCGTTACATTACTTTTATTAATTGCAAGTATTTTTTATTTTTTCAAACATTATACACTATATTGAAAGTTTATAAGTTTTATAAGTTTTATGTTAATATGACTGTGAAATTTACTATACAGTTTATATAATATACATATAATATGACATGCATAGTTTATACATATACATATATATGTTACTTGCTAAAAAATATATACTACGTTAATATGTACATTATTTTATTCATTATTCCCTTATAAATGTCTTACGGTGTAAATAAACTTTATTTCATGGATGAAAAGGATGCTTAGGAAGTTTCTAAACATAACTATTCTGATAAATAGTACTACAAAATATATACCATGAAGCATATATATATTTTCTAGTACTGTTCACTGAAAGAACGTTTATATGTTTTTGTTTCGAAGAACTTCTTGAACTGATGCACATCAGTAGTGCAATAAGTTAGAATAAAACAAGTATATTATGTTTCACTCTAACTTATTGCACGAATGTGCACTAGTTTAGGAATTTCTTCGAAAAAGAATAGACAGTACATGTATAAAGCTTCTAGAACATTCTCACGATGTCTCAAAAACGTCATAACCACGTTCAAAAGATGCAAAGAATAGGAATTTTAAAATTTCTTTATTATTAAAAAAACGTTTCTATAATAGTTTTTTAAACGTTATTTTATCGGAAAAGAAACGTTCCATCGAACGTTTTTCGAATGGACATTTTTACTCATGAGAAACGTTTCTAGAAATCGGTTATAAAACGTTTCGGAAAAACGCTTATAAAACGTTTCTGAAACGTGTATGTGCTACCTGGGTTCTCGGTTAGTTTAGTTAAGTGGCTGCCAACATCAAAAAACAAAACTAAGCCAAACAGGTATCGTTCGGAATATACCCCGGGTTTTGCGAATCATTATCGCCCCTAAATTGTAATTCGCCGAACGGATTTTTCAACCATCCGCCGCGTGGTAAGTTAAATTTAATTAATGACGCACGGTCATTCGCTACATCGCGCTCGTGATTATCGTTATTGACTATTATTTCAGTCTCTGCACGGCGGTCTGTATTGCTTTCGCGATTACCGTTACGTAAGGTATTTATTACACGCTCCTGTTGCGTGAACCGATTATTCACCTCGGTTGAGAACAATGTCATAACGCGTGTAAGCTCGGCGATTTTATTCGCGAAATTGTTTATTACACTCGCGTCACCAATTACTGTACTCTGCGTGTGTGTATCTCTGTTCGCGTATGTATCATCGTTATGTACTCGGATGTCTACACCGTGTGCACCGTGTGCACCTTTCGCATCGCGAGCACTATCCGTACTGAGTACGATTCGTGCACTCTCTACTGCGTGTACCTTATCTACACTGAGTGCGTCCCGTGCACTTTTCGTATTGCGGGCACTATTTGCACTAAGGTGTGCACTGTGTGCACTTCTTTGATCCCGGGTGTCATCTACACTAGGGTGTGCACTCTGTGCACCATTCGTGTCTCAAATCATATCTACACCGCGGTGTGTACTTCGTGCACCACTCGCGTCCTGACTCGTATCTGCACCGCGGTGTGCACTTTGTGCACCACTCGCGTCCTGCATCGTATTTGTACCGCGTATATCGCGTGCTACTCTTGCTTCGCGTACGGTATCTACACTTTCAAGTGCACTATCTGCACCTTCTACACTTTCTACGCGATTCGCGTTTCTAGAAGTATCTACGTTGGATTGACTATCCATTTCGAGAATATTCTTCGAATTGTTGTTGTCCGTTATATTAATTATCGATTTCTTCGCGCTACGCGTTAGTATAGGCGATCTTACTGTTTTGAATATTGATTTGGACATATCTCAATGAGATTTGAAATACGTGTGCATAACGTTACGCGTTTATTTAATTTTCGTATTTGCACTATTATCGTTTCGCGTTTTACTGACTCGACGTTTTAATGTTCATTTATATTTTGTGAACCGTCGGTTTATCTTTTTTACGCGTATTTCAAAAAAACGATAAAATGTCACGGTCGCCACGTCGTATTGTGGAATTTGGTGTGAATTCTGGTTTAATACGAGTACATAGCCCGAATACGGATTTTTGTACCCAACCGTGCCGTTTGCCTCGTGGCAGAACGATCGAACTTCGCAGATTCTTGTTATCGCGAAATACTCAACGGTTCAATTCTGCGTTATACACTGTGACCGGAACAACGATTTTATTTATTAATTATTATCTCGTAGCCACTTACTTTGGTTGGATAAACGGTCGCCACTGTATTTTCAGCATAAACACAGAAAGTCTGCACGATCGTGTTCCACGTCCTCCTCGGTTCCAAGATGGCCGCTCGAACTGCGTCGTAGACGTGTCGAAACCTGTCGGCCACGCCCTTCTCGAATGTGCCCGATTATGGAAAGGACGGTGGTAGGAATCACGAAATAATTATTTGTTTGAATTTTATAAACAAATAACAATTGTTTATTGCTAAACACAACACTTCTCTCGGAACAAATACAGTCATACGCTCGCGTTTTACGTCGAACGATGGATTTGTTTAGGTGCTAGTACGGGGTGCGTTCGGAAGACCAATTAATCCCGAATACGCGTTACTAGCTGTTACTTCACACGTAATTATCGTATACGGCCACGGGATAAGTATAACGGATTTCGTATTGCGATGCGCAACATACGTGTTGACGCTACGAATTCTCCCGGAATACTGTCCGCGAGGGATCGTTCGTTCTCCCCCACTTTATTAATCTTTTTATTTTCAGGTACCCGGATTCATTGAGGAGTCGCCCCGCTTCATCACCGTCGTCGGCGATATTAAAGGTAAGTATCAAAAGGTAAGTATATGAATCTTAAAGTAATCGCACGCATAATCGTTCTTAAATCTAACGTGATTCGACAGGGAATGTTAAAAAACATAAAATAATTATCTCCGCGCTATCGTTGTGATAACAGGTAAAGAAAAGTGTAATAAGTGCACTAAAGTGCAACAAGGTGTAATTGTCAAAAGCATTGTGAACTGCTGGAAAATAATCTAAATAAATGTAATTTGGTCTAAATGACCCTTTTCTATTAAAAGTGTAGCTGAATTATTAATATTATTGTCCTCTGATAATCAGACAAAAGTGTTGCAAGTGCAACTGAGTGCAAATGCTAATAATATGTGGAACGGTTAATTAATCATGTAGGTGACTGTAATTCGGTTGAATAAGGCTTCTTTTATCGAAAGTGTAATTCTATTGCCGCGTTATCTTTATTGTGTAATCTTGAGCTGTCATTGGCTGAAGGCCACTCTATTGCAACAAAATCGTTAAAATAATATAAAATCCGTTAAAATCTCATATAAAACAAAATAATCCGTAAAACAACTCCCGTCGATTGTTTTTACGCAAAATATTAATTGCACGCACGAGTGCAATGCACCCGGCGGTTTCTGCACTTTGGCCAAACGGTCATGCTTACATCTAACTCGTACTTTCGAGCACTTTATCGCTCATCTCGCATACTTAATAATAATATGTATATCGTGTACAGTGTAAAGAGTGTAATGGATATCTCGATATTCGGTAAACATGTAAATATAGAAAAGAATATAATTACGGATATGGCAAGGAATTCTTTAAACTTCATCATGGCACGCTCAACGGTGTAACTGTTATCTTACTTGAATTTATCAACAAAATCATGTATATGGCAAATATTGTGAATAGTATGAGTATAAAGAACAGGAGGATGTCGTGAGTCCGGAGCTTGAAGTTGACCAAGCCTGCTTTAATAAAATTGCAAAATAGTTTTGTACCTTATTGGGACTTGTATTTTATTCCAATTTATTTCTTTTTACAGATTGCCTTATTCCACTTTTATCACTTATATATCTAGCTGTGATGCAACATCCCAGGTAGCACACATGGTCTTTTTGACGTCAATTTAAGGTCATTTTTCGTCCAAGACGTCATATGTCATTTATATGACGTGTACTTGACGTCCTATTGTGGACGAAATTATGACGTTATGAAAAGGACGTAAATTAGACGTTTTTTTAAGGTCAAATTTAGTAAATTATAATTTACTAAATTTACTACTGTTCGAGATCGCGAATGCTCGAGATCACGAATGCTCTTGAATTATATTCTTATTCTCATTTCGACGACTGTGTCATGAGTCACAGTATCAGTGTAACGCGATATCTATTCAGCGGGCCACCTAAGAATTATTCTCCGTACGACGCTGAATCACTCTGATTCTCCGGCACGGTCTTTTCGACGATCGATACTCTAATTTCAAAGACAATGACTATCTGCACATTCGGCCTATATTTCAGTTCGAGAAGCTTCTATTAGTCATCCTTGGCGCGTTCTTTGTCTCGTGTGGGTATAAAAACCCGTAGAACTTACGGCGCGTCGCCATTCGTCAACAGTGTGTCAGTACGTTAAGATTTGTCATCGATCGATATTGCGATGGTCAGTTCTCATTGCACGCGCGGGCTATCCAACACTACGAGCGAGAAAGTGTTAGAGAATTCGCTTTAAAACGCCCGCGTTCCGAGTTCACTTAAATTCAAATACATTTGTAAATTATGTCACTCTTTAATTTCGGCATTATTCTTGGTTGTTAAATAAACTATTGTGTTACTTCACGCTTCCGGTGTTAGTAGTCTCTCACGCATTATCCCTTCCTCACTCACACGCGCACGAACATTTCTGGTCCTTCGAGCCGGATATAGATATCATATACCGGCAATCTTACATCATCGTTACGAGTGTGAGTGTCAGTGCGTGAACTCCGTGACACCTGCGAAGCATAAAGATGAGCCTCGACGCGGAAGGTGCGCTGAGGAGTCAGTATGACCTCTACGGGCGTATTTCACGAATCGTGGAAAACCTGAGAAAATTAGGAGAAGCGAAGATAACGCCTGGAATGGTGGAATCGAGAATCGAACTCCTGGATTCTTACTGGACGAAGTTTCAAACCGTTCACGACGCGCTCCTCTCTACTCTTTGGAGTGCAGTCAAGGAACATGAATATATTAAATCAGGTTTTGTCGGCACCGTCGAAGAAGCATACATGACGCAACGCTCAACGCTTGTAGATATGAGAAAGGAATCGCGTGGTCAACTCGGACACGCAAGTGCAATGCGAGGGCATGAAGGAGAAAGCACTCCTCGGAAGTCGCTGCCACGAATTCAGCTGCCCACCTTCACAGGCAGGTACGATGAATGGTCCGCGTTCAAAGATCTCTTTGGCTCGATAATCGATAAGGACACCGGGCTGTCCAATGTGGAGAAGCTCCACTATTTAAAGTCGTGTATGAAGGGAGAGGCAGAACAATTGTTGAAAAATCTACCAACAACCGCGGATAATTATAAGAGGGCGGTGACCTTGCTAACCGAACGTTATGACAATAAACGATTATTAGTGAGAGCCTGCTTCTCATCTTTGACAGCGCTGCCGAAGTTGAAGGACGAGTCGGTCCCGGGATTAAGACGGCTGTTTCACACGATGATTCAGACCGTCAGCTCGCTCGAGAGCATCGGGCGTCCTGTCGACAACAGTAGCGATTTATTCGTGCACATCTTAGTAGAATTACTAGATCCCAGCTCCAGGCGCGAGTGGGAGAAAAGTATAAGCAGCTCTACTGACCCTCCAGCTTATGACGAGCTGAAGTCGTTCATGGAGTGTCGCTTACGAACCTTGGAGGCTCTTCATCCGAGCGGTCGTGAATCGAGCACGACCGGCAAACCGAATGGTGTCAATCCGCAAACGAGGCGGACACACTTTGCGCAGAAATCAACCGCGTCGGGTACAACCGCGCCGGGTACGACCGCGCCGGGTACGACCGCGTCGGGCACGACCGCGGGGTCGAACGGGGGCAACCCGCAAGCGAGGCGGGCCCAGCCAGCACGGAGGCAACCCGGAAGCGGCAGGTGCTCCTTATGCGAGAAGGAGCATTACGTCACGGGCTGCGGCATGTTCCAGGAGAAGTCGCCTACGCAGAAGAAGGAGTTTGTAGAAAGTAAAGGACTTTGCTACAACTGCCTCGGGGAGCACTTCGCTTCTGCATGCCCGTCAAAGAAGACGTGTGGAGTGTGCGATGAGCGGCACCACACTACAATCCACGACGTTTGTCAGCGCAGGAACGATGCCACAGGGGCATCTACTTCCTCGCTACATGCGAGCAAGCTCGGTGGAGATCGAGCGGTCATTCTCCTCGCGACGGCTCGCGTTTCCATAACGGACAGGTATGGAAATTTAGTTTCTGCACGTGCTCTGATTGACTCAGGTTCCGAGGTCTCACTGGCTGCTGAGTCGCTCGTGCAGCGTCTTCATCTTCCTCGCTCTCCCGCCTCTATCGTCATCTTTGGAGTGGGTGGCAACAAGACGGGATCATCAAAGGGCAAGGTCGATCTCAAGGTTACATCGCAGGCAACCGAGGCGGCGATTCGGGTAACCGCGTTGGTGCTACCTCGCATAACAATTTATGGAGAACGCATCAATTGGGGGAAGGCCACGTGGCCTCACCTCGATGATCTGCAGCTGGCAGATCCAGACTTCCGGGCCAGGGATCCTGTGGAGATTCTATTGGGCGCAGACGTCTACGCAGCAATTCTGGAGGACGGAGTGCGGAAAGGAGAGCCGTACACACCCGTGGCGCAGCGGACCGCGCTAGGATGGATCCTCTCGGGTGCCGTCAAGGATACTGGGCCGCGATGTCCAGCCATTTCTCACCACTGCTCAATCGGTGAGGATTTAAACGCTCTCGTGAGGCAGTTCTGGGAACAAGAGGAACCGACGCGAGCTCCATTACCTCTCACGGAGACCGAACAACACTGTGACGACCTCTTCAAGAAGACACACAGCCGGACAGGAGATGGGCGATATATGGTGCGCCTGCCAGTCGCACCGACTCTACCTCGTCTCGACGAGACAAAGCGAATAGCAGAGAGAGTACTCAAAGGCATGGAGCGTAAATTCGAATCTGACGGAATGCTCAATGGATTATATGCTAATTTTCTAAAAGATTATGAAGTATTGCAGCATATGACCCCCGTGCCGCGAGGCTGCGAGCTGAAACAGGCACGGACCTGTTATCTACCACACCACGGAGTCCTGAAGGCTGCCGGAGACGAGGTCAAGATACGAGTCGTCTTCAATGGATCGGCGCAGCTTACATCAGGCGACTCCCTGAACCGGCACTTATACACGGGGCCCAATCTATTGCCGACTCTGGGCACCATTCTGACGCGATGGCGACAGCATCGGTTTGTTATGGTGACGGACATCGCCAAGATGTATCGACAAATCTTGGTACATCCCGACGACCGGGATCTTCAGCGGATTCTTTGGAGGAAAGACCGCGCCGAGGCGATTCAGGAATATCGCCTCAACACCGTGACGTACGGCCTCTCATGTGCACCGTACCTTGCAATCCGGACGCTTCATCAGCTTGCAGCGGACGAGGGACACCGCTTCCCTCTCGGGGCGGCTGTTTTGGAACATGACACGTATGTCGATGACATCTTCGCCGGAGATGATTCCAAGGAAGGCGCACGAGACTTGAGAAATCAGCTGATCGAGATCTGCACGGCGGGCGGCTTTCCACTGAGCAAATGGGCCGCTAATGACGAGGAACTGTTACATGATATTCCGGAGGATCGTCGACAATCTCGCAGCCTGCGGGAGTGGGAACCTGATGTCGGCCACTCCACATTAGGCATTCAATGGCACTCTTGCCTCGATGCCTTTGCATTCAAGGTACGTCCTTGCGGAGAAGGAAACATTACTAAACGAATTGTGCTTTCAGAGACGGCGCGTCTCTTCGATCCGCTAGGATGGCTTGCACCAGTGGTTGTACGAGCCAAGATCTTGATTCAATCGTTGTGGCTACAACGAATTGAATGGGACCAGCCTTTGTGCCCTGAGGATCACCGAGCGTGGCAACTGTTCCGCAGGGAGCTTCCTCTACTCGAGAAATTGCGGGTGCCGCGCTGGCTCAACACCGGTAGAGAGAATCTCAGGATGGAGATTCACGGATTTGCAGACGCATCAGAACGGGCAATTGCAGCAGTAGCCTATCTCAAGGTCACACATAACGACTGCGAGAGTAAGATATCTCTGCTGCAGGCGAAGACGCGGGTGGCCCCGCTTCGCCAAGTATCGCTCCCGCGTCTGGAATTATGCGCTGCCGCATTGTTGGTTAAGATCATCGAGGATGTGGAAACAACATTGGACCTATCAGGCGCAGAAAAACATCTCTGGTCTGACTCTAAGGTAGCTCTAGCTTGGATACAGGGTCACCCGTCAAAATGGAAAACGTACGTGGCAAACCGAGTTGCTGAAATTCAGCGAGCTCTTCCGAACGCAATTTGGCATCACATTCCGAGCGAGGAGAATCCAGCCGACTGCGCATCACGAGGACTCTCGCCCAGCGAGTTACTTCAGCATCATCTGTGGTGGCAAGGACCGGTCTGGCTTCAATCTAGAGACAAACTCTATAGCCAGATCTTATCAGAAGAAATCGGGGACTTGCCTGATCAGAGGACGCACGTGCACCTTGCATCAAAGAACCCGGAGGAAGATTCGAATCTTCTCCGATTCTCTGGGTTCCAGCGCTTGCTGCGCGTTACAGCATGGGGCCTACAATGGCTTAATGTTTTGCAATCTCGTCATAAACAGTTTGTTACAGGAACATTGGCGCCTCAGAAACTCGAGGATGCAGAGCAGAGGTGGATCCGAATCGTACAGGAGGCCTGGTTTGCAGACGAGCTGCAAGCGCTGGCTCGCGGTCAGGCGTTGTCGAGGCGGAGCAGCATCTTGAAGATGCACCCGATCATAGACGAGAAGGGCATACTTCGTGTCGGCGGGCGGCTGAAGCACGCCATTCTGAGCAGAGATGAGAGGCACCCAGTGATTCTACCACGACACTCTCACCTGACAAACCTCATCGTGGACGCCTACCACCGGCGAGCTCTACACGGTGGTGTACAGCTTACGCTCGGTCTATTAAGACAACGCTTCTGGATTCCAGGCGGACGGATGAAAGTGAGGCAGCACATCCACCGTTGTGTGCGGTGTGTGCGATGGCGGGCGGCTTCCCCACACCCACTGATGGGGGACCTTCCGCGCCCGCGGGTACGGGCTTCACGACCATTCACTCATACGGGAGTGGATTATGCAGGACCGATCCTGTTAAGGACAACCAAAGGACGGGGTCAGAAAGCACACAAGGGATTCCTGGTCATCTTCGTGTGTCTCAGCACACGAGCGGTGCACCTGGAGGTGGCATCAGATTACACCGCAGAAGCATTTATAGCAGCCTACAAGCGCTTCGTATCCAGGCGAGGTCTATGTACAGCACTGTACAGCGACCAGGGGACCAATTTCATCGGAGCGGACGCTCAACTACGAGCTCTGTTTCTTGACGCCAGCAGGGATCACAGCATTGCAAACACCCTTGCAAACGACGGCGTACAATGGCGATTCAACCCACCTTCGGCGCCGCACTTCGGAGGCATATGGGAGGCAGCGGTGAAATCAACAAAACATCATCTACGAAGAGTGATTGGAGACGCTACCCTGACCTACGAGGAGCTCTCCACTTTCCTGGCACAAGTGGAGGCGTGTCTCAATTCGAGACCTTTATCTCCTCTCTCTGACGATTCAGAGGATCTAACAGCCCTTACACCGGGACATTTTTTGATAGGCGCAGCCATCAGCGCTGTTCCTGAGCCGTCACTAGCAGAGGAGCCAACCGGCCGTCTATCTAGATGGCAACTTCTTCAACAGCTGAGGGACCATTTCTGGAAAAGATGGTCTTCTGAATACCTCCAAGCTCTCAATTCAAGGCAAAAATGGCGGACCAAGGACGACAACCCACGTATTGGTGACCTGTGCTTGGTGCGGAGCGAGCAGACTGCACCCACCAAGTGGCCCTTGGCACGGGTGACTGCCATCCATCCAGGAGAGGATGAGCAAGTTCGAGTGGTCACCATACGGACCGCAGCTACCACTCTGAAGCGGCCCACGACGAAGATTATTCTATTGCCACGGGTCGATGACCCGGAAGACATCTAAGACCCTAAGCGAGAGTGTTGCTTGTAGTAATTTACGTAGAGTTGGTTCTCCGATTATATTAGTTTCGCCATTAAATTATGTTTCGTCAGATAACCTGACGAGGCGGGCGGAATGTTCGAGATCGCGAATGCTCGAGATCACGAATGCTCTTGAATTATATTCTTATTCTCATTTCGACGACTGTGTCATGAGTCACAGTATCAGTGTAACGCGATATCTATTCAGCGGGCCACCTAAGAATTATTCTCCGTACGACGCTGAATCACTCTGATTCTCCGGCACGGTCTTTTCGACGATCGATACTCTAATTTCAAAGACAATGACTATCTGCACATTCGGCCTATATTTCAGTTCGAGAAGCTTCTATTAGTCATCCTTGGCGCGTTCTTTGTCTCGTGTGGGTATAAAAACCCGTAGAACTTACGGCGCGTCGCCATTCGTCAACAGTGTGTCAGTACGTTAAGATTTGTCATCGATCGATATTGCGATGGTCAGTTCTCATTGCACGCGCGGGCTATCCAACACTACGAGCGAGAAAGTGTTAGAGAATTCGCTTTAAAACGCCCGCGTTCCGAGTTCACTTAAATTCAAATACATTTGTAAATTATGTCACTCTTTAATTTCGGCATTATTCTTGGTTGTTAAATAAACTATTGTGTTACTTCACGCTTCCGGTGTTAGTAGTCTCTCACGCATTATCCCTTCCTCACTCACACGCGCACGAACAACTACTTATAATTTATGTTTATATATTTTTTAAGTTTTTCTTAATTAATTAATTAATTAATTAAAACAGACGTTTATATATAGAATAGAATAATGTAAGTAAAAAATAGAAAAAGCAATAAAAAATAGTTATTACTTTACTTTTTTTTTAAATTTGTTAGAAAGGTATATTCTTTTCTTATTTCTCTTTAATTGCTGCGTTTGCGAATTATCAAAGCGCATGGAAGTATTTATACATATCGGTTGACGGAGTTCTACCATACGCCTAGGGTTGCCAACTGTCCGGTTTTGACCCGGACTGTCAGGTTTTCAGGAGTCTTGTCCGGTGTCCGGTTGACAAGTCAAACCGGACATCACATGTCCGGTTTTTAAGTCATCGGAGTATACAGTTACGGAAATGTCACTACCCGTCAATGATTCGCTGGGTTTTGCAGGAGTCCTAGTTTACCAACCTGATTTATTTCGCAAGGTCGTGGTAAACTAGGGCTCCTGCAAGACCCAGCGAATCATTGACGGGCAGTCGCAGTTGTACGTGTGAGGGTGAGGGCCTTACGGCTTACCGGCCTTAATAAATCGTCCGACGATCCTCGTTGCGTTGTTGCGCAGCTCCGTTAGTAGGCGCTTAAATAGGGAAAACGTCGCTAAGATCTGACAATGAGCTTTGATTTCTCTTCCAGAATGTTACTTATATTTTATTCACAATGTAATGAACTTATTCCACGCTTTGATTGCTAAACTTGAAAGTAACACTGTTACTGTTATTGAGTTACATAATATACTTTGCTGCTTTAGAGATAGTCTGAAGAGTCGAATCAATGAAAAATTTTTTGGATATAAAGTCAATCAAGCTTTACCTAATCTGACAATGGATGAAAGAAATTCATTTGAACAAAATGCTACTAACTTTTTGTCTTCGTGCATTTCTTATCTTGAGAAGTGGTATAATTTCAAAGATAGTCCATTCCAGTATTTTTCGAACTTTTGCCCCTCAAAACTTAATTCATTTCAAGATGTTATAAAAGTAGCAGAAGTTCTTAAAGTACAATTTGATGGAGATCAATTATATGAAGAATATACAATGTTAAAAACCGTTGCTCATTATATTGATAAAAATTTACCAGTTGATCAACAATGGCTAGATGTTTTCAAAAAGTGTAGTTTTGTTACAAGTAATTTATTAAAATTAGTTCAGGCTGTACTTTCAATTCCAACAAGTAATGCTTTCCCAGAAAGAGTATTCAGCTTAATGGAACAAATATGGTCAAAACAAAGAAACAGAATGGAAGTTGAATTAGTCAAAGCTGAATTATATATTTTAATTAATTTTAATATGTCATGCAGTGAATTCTTTAACTATGTCAGATCTAAACCCAAGCTATTAAAAGCAGTAAGAACCACAGAGAAATACAACTTTAATTAATTAAATGACCTTTGACAATATGCATATATTTTATGTTTTGACAATATATATTCTAACAGTATAGTATATACATATTTTTTTATCTTAACAAATGTTGAAGTTTTTTTTATTTTAATGTATTATTAAACGTGTTAAATATTTTAACAAATGTGAATAAAAAATGTTAAACGTTTGTAAAACATTGTTTAATTTTATGTTCAATAATAAAAAGTATGTATTATATATTGAAAAAATAATAGTTTATTATTTTATTCAACCAAATCTTGTTTTTAACATACGCAGCTTTAATAATTTTTTAAAATTTTGTATTTAATTTAGTGATATTATGATTATTATGATTATTATGATTAATATTATTTTTGTCCGGTTTTGTCCGGTTAGACTTTGTTGTCAAAGAAAGAATATCCGGTAATTTCAACTTTTGAACTTGGCAACCCTACATACGCCCGCCATGCCGTACGTAACAAACGGTCATCATAGACGCATATCAGGGAGGACTCCATCGATGTCGCTCAGTGTACATTTGAATCGAGCGCGAACGCGACGCGCATACGCAGTGTAAGGGTACTGCGCGCGTTTCTGACGCTGACGCTCCTATCTAACGTATCTTAACAGTGCAATAGCGGGAGAACCGGAGAAGTGTAACGTGTGCAGTAAGTGATGTGATTCTGATGCCGACTGAAGTTTTTAATGTATTTGATGTACGGGGTGTACCTCTTGTAAGTACATAAAATAAAGAGAAAATAATATATTAGCAAAAAGCTTTTATAAATGTAGTAGAGCTCGGAAGAAGAACCGGGTACCCGCTGCCCGCTCGCCCGTTACCCGTTGTATACGGATGGTAGCAGGATTCCCCTAACTCCTTAACGACAGTTTCGGTATCGTTGCGCAGATATTACATATGGTAAAAGAGCTGCCCAACGATGCCGAAACTGTCGTTAAGGAATTACAGAATCCCGCCTCTGAGCCGCGATTTTGTAACTCGTTATGCAGTATCATTATGGTTATGTTGTTGTTGCGCAGGTATACTATGGTAAAAAAGCTGGACAAAGACAACATAAAGATAACGATACTGCATAACGAGTTACAAAATTGCGCTACTGGACCGGTTCAAGAGACACGGTAGTGTCTCGCGCCAAGTACACGCGGAGCGAGACTAACCGTGACTCTTTTACGCGACGCGACGATTTGCAAGTACTCGAGATGTTGAGATCTCGATAACGAGTGAACGGATCAAGTTCTAAATAGGCTTGATCGATAGCTTGGGGTCGATTTGGGGGGGGTCCGTTCTTTTCATTTTTCCGCTACGTGCCCTACGAGCGGAGATATTGCGAGCAAAAGTCAAAATGTGAAAATTTTATATTAAGATACTCCTCCTCCTAACGCCGATTGTAACATATATCACGTGATCAGAGAAAATGTCACTTTCACTTTTTCGCCACTGGCGGTGGCGGTGCTAGTATCGCCAGTTTCGATATTGTGCGCGCATTATTATCGATCTAGTAGGTAAATTATTATAGGTCGATAGACTTATCGGTCAGGAGGAAGATTTTTATATTTAAGTAAATTAGGTACCGTATCTCTTGATCAAATAATCTTGATAATAAATAATATTATAATATTATTATATATATTATTATTATTATCAACCCAGCGAATAAATCCATCGAGTCGATATACAGGTTACCGACGACGAGATCCAGATAGTGCGCTCCGTAGTTTTCGGTGTCTAGGTGTATTAATACTTTGAATTTGATGTCTACGTGTCTCAGGTTGTCGACGACGAGGTCCAGATAGTGCGCTTCGTAGTTTTCGGTGTCTAGGTGTATTAATACTTTGAATTCGATGTCTACGTGTCCCAGGTTGCCGATGACGAGGTCCAGATAGTGCGCTCCGTAGTTTTCAACGTCTAGGTGTATTAATACTTTGAATTTGATGTCTGCGTATCCCAGGTTGCTGATGACGAGGTCCAGATAGTGCGCTTCGTAGTTTTCGGTGTCTAGGTGTATTAATACTTTGAATTCGATGTCTACGTGTCCCAGGTTGCCGATGACGAGGTCCAGATAGTGCGCTCCGTAGTTTTCAACGTCTAGGTGTATTAATACTTTGAATTTGATGTCTGCGTATCCCAGGTTGCTGATGACGAGGTCCAGATAGTGCGCTCCGTAGTTTTCGACGTCTAGGTGTATTAATACTTTGAATTCGATGTCTACGTGTCCCAGGTTGCCGATGACGAGGTCCAAATAGTGCGCTTCGTAGTTTTCGGTGTCTAGGTGTATTAATACTTTGAATTCGATGTCTACGTGCCCAGGTTGCCGATGACGACGTTCAGATAATGCGCTCCATAGTTTTCGGTATCTAGGTGTATTAATACCTTGAATTCAATGTCTACGTGTCCCAAGTTGCCGACAACGAGGTCCAGATAGTGCGCTCCGTAGTTTTCGACGTCTAGGTGTATTAATACTTTGAATTTGATGTCTGCGTATTCCAGGTTGCTGATGACGAGGTCCAGATAGTGCGCTTCGTAGTTTTCGGTGTCTAGGTGTATTAATACTTTGAATTCGATGTCTACGTGTCCCAGGTTGCCGATGACGAGGTCCAGATAGTGCGCTCCGTAGTTTTCAACGTCTAGGTGTATTAATACTTTGAATTTGATGTCTGCGTATCCCAGGTTGCTGATGACGAGGTCCAGATAGTGCGCTCCGTAGTTTTCGACGTCTAGGTGTATTAATACTTTGAATTCGATGTCTACGTGTCCCAGGTTGCCGATGACGAGGTCCAAATAGTGCGCTTCGTAGTTTTCGGTGTCTAGGTGTATTAATACTTTGAATTCGATGTCTACGTGCCCAGGTTGCCGATGACGACGTCCAGATAATGCGCTCCATAGTTTTCGGTATCTAGGTGTATTAATACCTTGAATTCAATGTCTACGTGTCCCAAGTTGCCGACAACGAGGTCCAGATAGTGCGCTCCGTAGTTTTCGACGTCTAGCTGTATTAATACTTTAAATTTGATGTCTGCGTATCCCAGGTTGCCGATGACGACGTCCAGATAATGCGCTTCGTAGTTTTCGGTGTCTAGGTGTATTAATACCTTGAATTCAATGTCTACGTGTCCCAGGTTGCCGATGACGACGTCCAGATAGTGCGCTCCGTAGTTTTCGGTGTCTAGGTGTATTAATACCTTGAATTCGATGTCTACGTGTCCCAGGTTGCCGATGATGACGTCCAGATAATGCGCTCCGTAGTTTTCGGTGTCTAGGTGTATTAATACTTTGAATTCGATGTCTACGTGTCCCAGGTTGCCGACGACAAAAAACTATAGCGCGAACTTGACGCGGGACACTACCGTGTTATAGGTTATGTATGTGACTGTGACAGCTGGTGACAGCGCGCTAAAACGCACTGTCTGCACTGCGCGCAGTACACACACACACGTATACATCGAAACTGGCGATTCTAGCAGCACCGCCAGTGTCGAAAAAGTGAAAAGGACACGATTCCAGCCAATGAAATGATAGCATGGCATGAGTGATGAGTACACGACGTATCTTAATAAAAAAATTTTCGCATTTGGACTTTGCGTCGCAATATCTCCGCTCGTAGGGCACGTAGCGGAATATTATAAGAGCAAAATTTCCGAGAGAAGCAACGTGTTGGAGAGAAGCCACGTGTTGAAGATTACGGTTCATTAAAAAGCTACAAATACTATTGATTTCTTATATTAGAAGATAAGTTATATTAGAAGATAAGTTATAAAGTTAAATCGTTGTATTAACAAAGATTTGTGCGTAAAAATCGAGTTTATGTAAAGAAACATAGATATCAAGGATGATACTACGTCTTAAATTTAAACGAAATTAAGAAAACAAAGGTAAGAAAAAGAGGTAAATTTTATTTTTCAAAAAGGTGAAAAAAGGCGCCAAGTACACGCATGGTTACCTCGGAAAAACTAAGTAGTAGTATTATTAATTTTAAATTAATAAAATCCAAGTGGTACTTAATGTGTTTATATTATTAGCATTATTCAAGCTAGAGAATTTAATAAAGTACTAAAATTTTGATTGAATTTAATAAAGCATAATTGAATAAAAAAGCAATTTAGGGAAGTATGCAGCGGGAGTCAAAAAGCAGCGCCAAGTTTTTTTACAAGAAAAATTTATTTATTTTATTTTAATTAAATATTTTTATTTTGTACTGTTATTTCTTTAATTCTTTTAAATTTTTATTTTGTACTGTTATCTCTTTAATTTTAAAAAATAATTTTTTGTAATATTATAATTTGTTAAAAAAAATTAAAGCTTGGGTTGGTTTATTAATAACTTCAGATTAAGATGCGTAACACTACAAAAAGGCGTGATATCTGTACAAAAATTACCTTTTAAAAAAAAAGGTAAAAAAAGGCGCCAAGTACACGCATAGTAGTGTATATGTATTATGTTGTTACCTCGAAAAAACAAAGTGGTAGTATTATACCTCCAAATAGCTTTACCCTGTACATACTGTTTATAAAATGCGTAATACTACAAAAAGGCGTGATATCCGTACAAAATTACCTTTCTTTAAAAAAAGGTAAAAAAAGGCGCCAAATACACGCATAGTAGTGTATATGTTGTTACCTTCAAAAAAAAAAAAAGAAAGTGGTAGTATTATACCTCGAAAAAACCTAAGTAACAAGTGGTAGACGTAATCTTTGTATCTCGAAAAATCTCGAAAAAATCTAAGCACTAGTATTTTTATTTCCAAAAAATTATAACCGAAGTGATACACATCACAAAATTATGTTACCTTATCAAAAAAGAGTCGCGCTTTAAGTGATCTATTACAATTACAAAAAAGAAATGATATCTCTGTAAATTACAGCGCCAATTACAGAGAGAACATATATATTGCCTCAAAAAATAATTGTTGCACTACTTTAAAAAAATCTTTACATTGTGTTAATTAGAAAGAGAATGTATGATAACAATTTTATAAGATTAAAAAATTTTATTTAAATTTAACAAGGGAATACAAGATATTTAAATACAAAGTTTACATGTGTATTTTTAGTGGTCACAAAGAATTACAGAGGTAACAGTACAAAATAAAAATATTTTATTAAAATATTTAATCCAACGAGAGAATACAAGGTATTTAAATACAAAGTTTATATATGTTTTTTTCAATAGAATAAAAGATTTAATCACAAAGAATTACAGAGGTAACAGTACAAAATAAAAATATTTTATTAAAATACATAAATTTTTCTTGTAAAAAAACTTGGCGCTGCTAGACCTCGAAATTGTAAATAAATAAGGACAATAAATAAAAATAATTCAGAGAAGAATGCGACAGAAGTAAAGTAAATGATTATCAGCGTGGTGTGTATGTGCGAGCGAGTGATATGGGTGTGTGTGACGACGGCGAATAACGCGGCTTGTAATTAAGTACGGGATAAGTTTATTTATTTATTTACAATTTCGAGGTCTAGCAGCGCCAAGTTTTTTTACAAGAAAAATTTATGTATTTTAATAAAATATTTTTATTTGTACTGTTACCTCTGTAATTCTTTGTGATTAAATCTTTTATTCTATTGAAAAAAACATATATAAACTTTGTATTTAAATACCTTGTATTCTCTCGTTGGATTAAATATTTTAATAAAATATTTTTATTTTGTACTGTTACCTCTGTAATTCTTTGTGACCACTAAAAAATACACATGTAAACTTTGTATTTAAATATCTTGTATTCCCTTGTTAAATTTAAATAAAATTTTTTAATCTTATAAAATTGTTATCATACATTCTCTTTCTAATTAACACAATGTAAAGATTTTTTAAAGTAGTGCAACAATTATTTTTTGAGGCAATATATATGTTCTCTCTGTAATTGGCGCTGTAATTTACAGAGATATCATTTCTTTTTTGTAATTGTAATAGATCACTTAAAGCGCGACTCTTTTTTGATAAGGTAACATAATTTTGTGATGTGTATCACTTCGGTTATAATTTTTTGGAAATAAAAATACTAGTGCTTAGATTTTTCGAGATTTTTCGAGATACAAAGATTACGTCTACCACTTGTTACTTAGGTTTTTTCGAGGTATAATACTACCACTTTCTTTTTTTTTTTTTTGAGGTAACAACATATACACTACTATGCGTGTATTTGGCGCCTTTTTTTACCTTTTTTAAAGAAAGGTAATTTTGTACGGATATCACGCCTTTTTGTAGTATTACGCCATTTTATAAACAGTATGTACAGGGTAAAGCTATTTGGAGGTATAATACTACCACTTTGTTTTTTCGAGGTAACAACATAATACATATACACTACTATGCGTGTACTTGGCGCCTTTTTTTACCTTTTTTTTAAAAAGGTAATTTTTGTACAGATCCGTATACACAACGGGTAATGGGCGAGCGGGGCGGGTACCCGATTATTCCAAGTTGTAAAATATAGTACACTTCTTTTCAAGCTTACCTATTTTTTCTACATGTGAAATATACAGTTAATAAGATTAAGTTCTTCATAATTGTTATTAAGGATTTGTTCCTTATTAACCGCACATTTTGATATTGTAACTGACGAGTATGTACGCATTCTTTTGTATT
>JASTWK010000671.1:32500-95909 GCA_030770225.1 Temnothorax unifasciatus | reverse complement strand
TCGACAGCCGTTACTGCACTCCATGAAGGGTATCATTCATTTGTCAAATAATATATAAGCAAAAGAGATGTCTTTCCTTGTGCTTAGAAATCCAAACAGATTTAAAAACAGTTCTGATTTCGAGAAGCATAAAGAAATTGTATTGTGTTACTTTCTTTTCATCGCGGCGAGTAATCGTTTTTATACATTTATAGTTCAAAAGTATACATAGTATTTGAAAAGAAAGGAAAAAGATGATCGTCGCGTTTTTTTTTCACAGAGACGGGCAAACGTGAAACTGATTGTGTTCACGTTGCCCGACTAAGTCAAACTCGGATGCTACAGGTATCTAGTTTTTATCCATCGGGACTTTAGGATGCCGCGAATGCTGATATCAAGAATAATTAAGATTTATCTTAGTGGAGTACGTACATCTTTTCGGCTTGGAAACGAAGACGATGACGACGATGGCGATCAAACGAACGCTTCCGTTCTTGTCCCAAAATTGTTTTCGTTTTCTCTTGTAGCGAACGTTTCGAGGACTTTGCTTACGACGGTTCGTTAACATATGTCTCGCGGTAATTAACGATTTATACGGAGCCGTCATATTTTCCACAACGCGTAGGGAAAAAATTGAATGGTTTCTAATATGTATTCAGAGAATGTTGATTCATCATATTATTCTTTCAAACTTGCTTTCTTTCTTTTGAAAGTTTACACCAAGAGAAACTTATGTTACATGTTACTTTATGTTGAGGATTATGTGAGGATGTCTGGGACACCCTTATCAGAAGGGTCGACGGGTCACCGGGTCACTCAATAACGCACTCACAAGTTCTCTTTAAACAGCAGTATATTTCAACAATGACAGTTTAATTCAGATTGCTCCAACGGGCCGACGACCCGTGCAATAATGGCGACCGGAGCAGCCGTGTCGTGTTGTGACGCACGTAGGAGAACGGATATCTTGAAGCGGAATCTTGATATACGCGTACCGAACGGAGACTCGCGAGGAGATTTGCTCCCTTTTTCGCGCCCAGCTCGCTCCACGTTTATGGGAGGCCGGTTTGACGATCGACGTGATGTGGACCCGTTTATGCGCGAGAGATAGTCTCGTAGCCTATCGGCTCGGATAGGTCTGTCTCGCAGGTCCGTCGAGCTCGAACTGACTTTCGCAGAGCACGAGAGAAATCGAATTCGGCATCGGTGCCGGTATGCGGAAGTATGGCTCGCGCGTGATCCTATTGTCGTTGACACGGGAACGTGTAATCGCCGTACATGTTGTTGTTAGACGCGAACGTCTTAATAGACAGTTAAATTCCGGAGTAACGACGATTCCGGAACATACCGCCCGCCTCGAATGCGTATAAGCGTTCGAAAGAAAGCTTTAGTTTAGACGGCGGAAAGCATGTTATCGCGGAATCGGTACAATCAAGGTTTCTTGCTTAGAACGCAAACATGTGAAATAACGTTTATTCGGAGGAATGACCGCGTCACAGCTCGTCTCCGCCCGCCGTAGCGGATTCCGCGGAGCTGGCTACGTTTATATCGATAGGAAGAAAACATAATTTGGTGAGCGGTCGTTTATACTCCGAGCGACTAGTTTTAACGGTCACTACGCGAGTTAACCCGTCCGGGCCAGGGTGACAAGCTGTGATGCGGGCGAGTTCCCACTGAGCAGGCGGGGCCAGGGGGTTACGCACGAGAACGATTTGGCCCACCTTTGTCAATCGCTGAGCGACGCGCCATTTTGGGCGTTGTTGTAAGGTCTGCAGGTAGTCACTCGTCCACGATTTCCAGAAACTCTCGGTACAGCGCTGGACGAGCTGCCATCGAGACAGTCGATTCTCGTTCACATCTAGCAAACTGGGTTCGGGTAGCGCATTTAGAAGGGTTCCGATCAAGAGATGACCAGGAGTTAAAGGTCGATAATCGTCAAGATTCTTAGACACAGCGGCGATCGGACGCGAGCTTAAGCAGGCTTCAACTCGACAAAGAAACGTGGTCATCTCTTCAAATGTAAAGGTGTGATTGCCAACGCAGCGCTTCAGGTGATGCTTGACGCTGCGCACCCCGGCCTCCCAGAGTCCCCCGAAATGTGGTGCTGAGGGAGGCAAGAAGTGCCACGTGACCTTGTCCGTAGCGAGTTGATTAAAGAAATTCTTATCGCGAATGGCTTTAGAATACGCGGTGGTCATCTCTCGATCGGCTCCTCGAAACGTGGTTCCGTTGTCGGAGTACATTGCCGTCGGCAAGCCCCGTCGCGAGGCGAAGCGGTGAAAAGCCGCAGTGAAAGTTTCGGAGCTGTAGTCACTAACTAATTCAAGGTGAATCGCCTTCACCGCCATACATATAAATAACGCAATAAATGCTTTCTGACTTTTGCGACCGCGACCGGGTGCCGTGCGCACCATTAACGGCCCAGCGTAGTCGACGCCCGTGTGCTCGAATGCGCGAGGGGCTCGGTTCACTCTTGCGTCCGGCAAATCACCCATGAGCTGGACGGGGGTATCGGCCCTTTCGCGCGTGCATTCGATGCACTTGTATAGTACGGCCCGAACAGTAGCGCGAGCGCGCAGGATCCAAAATTCGTTTCGTAACGAAGCGAGCGTAAGTTGTGGACCCGCGTGCCAGTTTCGGAGGTGGTGATGCGAGATAATGATCGACAAGAGGGGGTGGGATTTGAGAAGGACTGGATGTTTGGTAATTTCCGGATGACGAGAATGACGTAAACGGCCACGAACGCGGAGTAGCCCGTCTTGATCTAAGAAGGGATTGAAGGAGGACAACGGCTTTGATTTCGGCAGCTGACGGTCTTGTGAAAGAATCACCAGCTCGTCGGAGAACAGTTCCCACTGCATGGTTTTTAACCAATAAGTCTTAGCCGCTTGAATTTCTTCTGCTCGCAAAGCGGCGGGGCACGCGAGCGTGCTGTTAGCTGAAAGGGACGGAGCTGCGGAAGGTCGTGTTATCGCTATGAAGCGAAGAACATACGCGGTCACTCGCAGCAGTCGCGGCCAGGACGAAAAGCGGGACGCGAGGTCCCACTTGTCCTCGACTTGAGCCGTGCAGACGACGGGTTCTCTACGCCGTTCCAGGGGGGCGTCCGGCTCCATTATCGGGCGCTCTCGGTGGGCCAGGAACTAGGGGATAATCTTAGCCACAAAGGGCCTGACCACCAGAGCGAATGATTTTTGAGCTCGTCAGGAGCAACACCCCGGGAGGCGCAATCAGCAGGATTGTCCTGTGTTGCGACATGGCGCCATTCAACGTCCGGAAGTAAGGTTTGAATTGTTGAGACGCGATTCGCGACGAACGTTCCTCAATGCGACGGTGACTGAGCGAGCCAGGCCCGAGTAATCTCTGAATCAGTCCAGCATAGGCGTTCGACGCCCTCGAGCTGTAAGGCCGCCTCAACGAATTTAATGAGATGGGCCAGGAGAAGAGCGGCGCACAGCTCCAATCGCGGAACGCTTAGGGTCTTTAGCGGAGCGACTCGCGTCTTTGCGGCGAGGAGGAAGACGACCACCGATCCGTTCGCGAGAACAACGCGCAAATACACCGCTGCGGCATACGCTTTTGTCGACGCGTCGGCGAATCCATGCAAGGCTTTGTGTATGGTCGCTGAACCGGTGGAAACCCAACGCGGAATTGTGATATCCTCTAAGCAGGAGAGCTTCGAATTATACTGTCTCCAAAAATTCAGGTATTCTTGAGGCAGGGGGTCATCTCACGCGCTTTTGAGCAACCACAGTTGTTGCATAAGAATTTTAGCAGTAGCAATAACAGGGGCGACCCACCCGAGTGGGTCATAAAATTTAGCGATAATTGAAAGCAGATTACGTTTGGTTGGAGTGACACTCAAGGACGAGGAGATTCGAAATTGAAAGGTATCGCGGCACGGATTCCACGTTACTCCTAGAACACTAAGGCATTCGTCTTGCTGGATGGGCTTATCTCCAGCGAGTCCGTGATCGGAAGGATCGATATCGGACAGGAGATCCGGACAATTGCTTGCCCATTTGCGTAAGCGGAGGCCGCCTTTAGTCAGTAAAGCGGTTAATTGATCGCGTGTTTGACGCGCAAGATTTTGATCGTCCGCCCCGAAGATGTACTCATCCACATAACGCTTGCGGCGCGAGACTGGAAGCGCGAGGGGAAACGTTTTACCTTCGTCCCGTTCGAGTTGTATTACAGAGCGAAGAGCGAGGAAAGGTGCCCCCGCTTCGCCGTATGTCACGGTGAGAAGAAGATATTCTTTGATCGGCTCACTTGGAAAAGGGCGCCATAAAATGCGCTGGTACTGAACGTCTCGCTTGTCGACCAAAATTTGGCGGTACATCTTAGCGATGTCTGCCGTGTAGACATATTGATGCTCACGCCATTGCAATAGATCGTTCTGAAGCTTGGGACCGGTTAGCATATGATCGTTCAGGGATTTGCCGTTTGATGTTCGACAGGACGCATTAAATACCACGCGGAGCCGTGTTGTCGCGCTGGTTTCTCGTAGGACCGCGTGATGCGGGATGTAATAGTGAAGAGAAGGATCAGCGATTGATTCGGAAGAGCGTATTTCGGCCATGTGGCCAAGGCGTTCATAGTCGAGCATGAATTCGCGATACTCGTTCGCGAGGACCGGGTCGCGCTTGAATCTTTGCTCCAAACGTAGGAGGCTCGCCAGGGCAGCTGACCGCGAGTTTCCTAACAAAAGGGGAGGCCCGCTTTTGAAGGGTAACCTCACCACGTATCGCCCGTCGGGTCTCCGGGAATGTGTAGCGACAAAGTGTTCTTCGCACATCTGTTCTTCCGGAGTGAGAAAGGCCTTGTGCGGGATTTCCTCGATCTCCCAAAATCGCCGTAAATCGTGATCGAGGTGGATCGGATTAGGCATATGATTCGGGAGTGGAGAGGTGGCACCGGATAGAATCCAGCCCAACGTGGTCCTTTGCGCGATCGGTTCGTCGTTCGACCCTTTGCGAACACCGTCGATTAGTCCGAAGAGATCGGCTCCGATTATATCGCCGATACCGGTAACGCAAACCGGAGATTTGACCTTTGACAAACGTAAACTCTGTACGAGCGCCTCCGAAATAAACGTTGAGACCGACCCTTGGTCGACAAGGGCGCGTGCCGTCACGTAACGTCCTTGTTGCGAGCGCACTCGCACGCGTGCCGTCGCGAGAATAATGTGCGCTTTAGGCGCGACCGATCGCGCCATTAAATGTGAGTTGATTTCGGCTTCGGGCTTCGTGTCAGTCGCCGCGACGGACAAAGTCGGCGCGGTATCTGTCGGCTTCCCTGACGCCTCGAAATGGAGCAATGTATGATGCTTCTTGCTACACTCTTTACAGACATGAGCGCTCGTGCAATTTTTTAAGGAAGAATGTTTAGCGCTGAGGCAATTAATACAGCGTTTACATTGCTTCACAAATTCGAAGCGTTGCGAGGGAGTCTGACTTAGAAAGGCGGAACATTGATAAAGGGAATGGTGCGCTTTACATTTAGGACACGATATCTGAGCGGTGGAGGTCGAATGTGACGCCAGAGATTTACCTTTCGCTGTTCGAGACGAATCCTTTTGAACAATCGGCGCCATCGCATCCAACGCACAAATTCGTGACTCGAGAAAATCTTTGAGTTCATGCAACGGGGGGTATTCATGCGAATTTCCGAGTTTAAGTTCCCACGCCTTTTTTGTAACTTTGTCGAACTTCTGTACGATTAAAAACACGATTATGTCGTCCCACGTGTCCACGGGACGACCGAGATTTTTCAGAGAATGCAGCGCTTTGTTAATCTGATCACGAAGATCGCGGAGTTCCTTTGAACTTTCAGATGTTACAGCCGGGAGGTTGAACAATGATTGCAATCGATGGGTTATTAGCTGCCGTTTATTTTCGTACCGCGCAACGGTTCCACGCGAGACCGAAATTAGCGTCGGTAATAGGAATGTCGTGGAGCGCATTACTGGCCTCGCCCTTGAGACAGGAACACAAGTAATGAAGACGTTTCAAATTCGACAGACCGGGATCGTCGTAAATCATCGACTTAAATTTATCGCGGAAACCTTCCCAATTCTCGAAAGTTCCATCAAAGGTCGGTAAATCAATAGTGGGTAAATGCGAATACGATCGCGATATATCGGACGTACGACTCACGCTACCCGCTGCGTTGTGATCCGGCAATTCATGTTTCGCCAGAATCTCCGCCATGTAGTCCGCTGCCTCGTTGTAGCGATCTTCACAGGCGAGGAAACAATTGTCCATGAAGTATGGATGCGTTGCCTTGACCTTGGCGTCCGCCATCAGGTTGATTTTGCTCTCCTGCTCCTGACATCTCTGAAACACTTCCTTGAGTGCTTCCAGCCGTTGTCGTGTGATCGCCGGAGTCATTCGTGCAAGGCCAAGCTTTTTGAAATTCGGCAGCGCACGTGTGACGGCGTTCATCAGTTGATCTTGGAGAGACATCACCTCATCTAGAGTCGACATGATGACTTGCACGAATTAATACTCGGCGTAGTGCAAGAGATGAACCGTGATGACCGTCGATCCGGCTCGAAAGACCAATTTTATGTTGAGGATTATGTGAGGATGTCTGGGACACCCTTATCAGAAGGGTCGACGGGTCACCGGGTCACTCAATAACGCACTCACAAGTTCTCTTTAAACAGCAGTATATTTCAACAATGACAGTTTAATTCAGATTGCTCCAACGGGCCGACGACCCGTGCAATAATGGCGACCGGAGCAGCCGTGTCGTGTTGTGACGCACGTAGGAGAACGGATATCTTGAAGCGGAATCTTGATATACGCGTACCGAACGGAGACTCGCGAGGAGATTTGCTCCCTTTTTCGCGCCCAGCTCGCTCCACGTTTATGGGAGGCCGGTTTGACGATCGACGTGATGTGGACCCGTTTATGCGCGAGAGATAGTCTCGTAGCCTATCGGCTCGGATAGGTCTGTCTCGCAGGTCCGTCGAGCTCGAACTGACTTTCGCAGAGCACGAGAGAAATCGAATTCGGCATCGGTGCCGGTATGCGGAAGTATGGCTCGCGCGTGATCCTATTGTCGTTGACACGGGAACGTGTGATCGCCGTACATGTTGTTGTTAGACGCGAACGTCTTAATAGACAGTTAAATTCCGGAGTAACGACGATTCCGGAACACTTTACATTGATTTTTTTTAACATCTTTATTTCTTAAAAAGGAAACGAAAACCGTAGAAAAAAATTATTAAACTTATTTTTATCGTGTTGGGAATTCATTCAATTTTATCGCTACGTGTCTCAATTTCTCTTTTAAAAACAAAAAACTAATTTATAACTTTTGATTTTACATATAATTGATATTAGTTTTGTCAGATGCGATTTGTGCGAGCTTATTTCGTGGAGCAAATATTTTGTTGCGTTATTGATGCATTTATATTCGATCACGAGGGACTATGCGCAAATTTTCGCATTGTTTGCGGATTTTATAACTTTATTGATGAATATAAGATATAAGATCTTTCGCATAATTGATTTATGATTAAACTGGCGCTTTATTGAGGCACAGATGTACACCTGTCTGTATTACGTCAATAAAAATCTGGCAGCAAAACGTGTATGAATTCATTCGTTTAGCAAAGGATGCGCGTTGACCTTAGAAGCGCACGTTGGAATTTCATCCGGAGGGAAAAAAACTTTGTCGCGTTTTTTTAATGTTTTTGATTCTCAAAATAAATTCTTCGTGTATATTTTTTTGTGCTTATAATATTATTTAATTTTTGCAGATTAATTTTCTTTTCATGAAATATATTTTGGCAACTATGCCGTCTATAGAAAGAAATCTGTCGGACTGTGCTAACTCGGACCACGTGCGTTTCTGACGTTTTAGGTATTAGTGAAATTCGGTTAGTGATTGAATTCTCTTAGAAAACAAAAAATGACCTGTCTCGTTTCTTGATAGAAATTCGAGATGCTAAATACTAATTTATTGGGTGCGTTCGGGAAGACGCTATTAGTGCTATTTGCTTATTTTATCCTTGTTTTACACCTGATGAGCGATAAAGATAGAATGATGCAATAGCGCTAATAGCGCGCTTCCCGAACGCAGCCATTGTGTTATAAATTCAACGTTTACTTTTCGCGTGAGACTGGCATCGGCTTCCTATCTCGCTAAACGGGCCTTTTTCAGTCGGATACGTTTCTTTCATTATAATATAGAGAGGAGAAGAAGCTAGGGATAGGTAGACATACATTTTGTACGACAATATCGGGGGTCTATCGTTCGTACGATTATTTTTTCTCTGAGCTCGGAGCCTCGTCCACGATGACGATATCGCGTATACGGGATGTCTCCAGGATCGTGCTCCGATTACTTTGTACTAAGAATAATTCTGCATAAATTTCTTTTGTGCCTTTATATCATATGTATTTTTCAAGCAAAGTTCATTTGCAGAATTTACGCGATGGAAGATATATATACATAGGTATATAAACACATATGTGTGTACGTGTGTGTGTGTGTATATATATATATACATCTTCCATCGCATAAATTCTGCAAATGCACTTTGCTTGAAAAATATATATGATATAAAGGCACAAAATAAAAATTTATGCAGAATTATTCTTATTGTTAGTACAAAGTAATCGGAGCATGATCCTGGAGACGTCCTATGTCCGTGATATCGTCATCGTGGACGGGGCCTGGGGCCTACAGAAAAAATAATAAAAATTATATGTATGTGCGTATGCGTATATATGTGCGATTGCATATGCGTGTGCATGTGTATGTATATCTATGTTCAATTGCATTATTGGTTTTATGTAATATTATTTAATTCGACAGTAACAATAAAAAAAATAATATATTTCATTTATATATGTATTTTTGTTTATATTTCCCAATATTTTATCAACAAAATAATAAATAGAGTTTCTTGTCCTAAATAACATTAACGTTTTTCTTTCTTCAAATATACCCTAGAATCCTAACACCACACTTCCAAAAAATCCTGATTTTACCATACTAAGTGTACGCTACCCAGTGTACTAAGAGAGAGAGGGACAAGGATGGAGAGAGGGGGAAAGAGAAAGAGAGAGAGAGAGAGAGGGGGGGGAATAAATGGGTGCATGCAAATTACATACATGGGAGAGAAAGGAATAATACGAGAGATATCTGTCCTTGTCTAACGAGGCATCTGTACGACATATCTGTCGAAGCTCGTTCTTTGAAACGGCTTTATAGATCGCAAAATCCTTTTATAGGAGTAAAGTATAGGTACTAATAAAGAGTGGGAATATAAAGAAAGTAGTGATAATTGGAAAAAATGTAAAAATGCCTAACGAGGCATCTGTACATTATGTCAACAGGTGTGTCTGCTGAACACGGCCATTTTTACATTTTTTTTCAATTTATCACTACTTTCTTTATATTCCCACTTTTCATTAGTACCTATACTTTACTCCTTTTTTTTTTTACGCAGGAGAAATCTTCAATCGTCGGGCCCACCACGGAGCGGCCGGGGCCAACCTGACCACGCCCGATCGGGGAGCGCCCACGGCAACCAGTCACAGACCCCGAAGGGTCGACGATCAGGGATTTTACACCGCGGGCAACCAGTCACGAGCGCGGCCGGCGGCCCGCCGCATCCGAGGGACGGCCCGACGACCCCCCTTGCGGGGGGAAGACCCCCGCTCCCGGGGTGGAGCGGGGAAGTGTCGGATTCTACGAGCCCGCGCGTCCCGATTACGGGGGAAGCGGCGAGAGAGCCGAGGCTCTCACCCGCACGCCCCCAAGGAGCGCGCTAGCCCGCAGCCTACCGACTAAAACTTCTGCGAGTGACCCTATTTTGCGCTTAAGGGGAGGCCCTGGGAACCGCACTGATTCTTCCGCGAGCCTCCCCGCGCTCTCTCTTCGAGAGAAAAATCTAATTTGTGGCGGATGAGTGTCACCACCCTCATCCGCCACCTCTCCCTCCGGGGTTGTCTCCGTCCGTTCGGGCGGAGGCAGCGGGCAGCGGCAGTCCCCGGCCGCTCACCCGCCCCCCGGGCGGGGAGAGGAGAGGGGCGGTGTGCCGCCCTCTCTCCTCCCCCCGCGCCCCTCTAGGGGGTAGGCGGGCGCCGTCCGGCGGCAGACGGGGCCCGTCGGAGCCCCGCCCCCGCCAGTCCGGCACCCTGCCCTCGCCGACCGAGGGGGGCGCTCGTGATGGAGCCCCCGTGGGGAGTCCGCCCAAGCCCCCCTCGGCCCGCTTCCTCCACCGACCTGCTCGGTACAAGTATCATCCGAGGGAAGAGGGGGAACCCCACCTCCTTAGAGGTTTTGGGGACTCCCCCCCTCCCCCCGGCCCCCTCCTCTTCATCATTTAGTCTTCGTCCGAGTGAGGAGGGGCGGCTTCTCGCCTCCTCACCCGCTCGTCCGCCTCCTTCTTTCGCATGACTGTGCTAGCGAAGGAGGCGAACGCCCTCCAATTCTCTCTTCCCTCGTCTCCCGGCCTGACTATTTTAGCCACTACCGCCGGAAGAGCGAGGTCCTGTCCTATCTGTGCCCGGAGGGCACGGCGCTCCTCTGTCCATTCTGGGCAGAATTCTAACGTGTGTTGCGCCGTGTCCGCCCCCTCCGGGCAATACCAGCAGCCCGTGGTGCGTTCCTTCCCGATTCTGTGCAGATACTCGCCGAAGCAGCCATGCCCCGACAAGATCTGCACAGCGTGGAAGGTCAATTCACGTGTCTTGATGCCTTCCACCCACTCCTCAAATACTGGCTGGACCGCCATGGCGACCCTTCTCCCGTATTTATTGCGGAGATCCGCCACCCATTTTCCCCATCTCTCGACTAGTGTCGCCATGGCCTGGGATCTCAGTGCCGTCCTTATTTGCGGGGTGATTCCCCCCAATCTGCCGCGAATCGCCTTTACTTTGTCGTACGTCTCGGCGTACGACCGCGCGAGCAGATGAACCGGGGGGATACCCGCAAGGACGGTCGCCCCCACGTGGGCAACGGTCCTGTACGCTCTCGCCACTCTGAGGGCTATCACGCGTTGCGTGCGTTCCAGTTTAGCCCTCAAAGTTCTCGAGCTCTCGGCTCTCTCCCACCATACGGGCGAGGCGTACATCAGGATCGAGTGAACCGTCGCCGTGTAGAGGCGACGCACTCGTCCTCCGGCTCCCCCGAGGTTTGGCAGAAGCCTGGAACCTATACTTTACTCCTGTAAAAGGATTTTACGATCTATACAGCCGTTTCAAAGAACGAGCTCTGACAGATATGTCGTACAGATGCCTCGTTAGGCATTTTTACATTTTTTTTCAATTATTACTAATTTTTTTATATTTCCACTCTTTATTAGTACCTATACTTTACTCCTGCAAAAGGATTTTGCGATCTATGAAGCCGTTTCAAAGAACGAGTTTTGACAAATGTGTCGTTGAGTTCGTCTGATCAACACTCTGCGTTGATTGGTTGGTTCTAAAAGTAAGAGCCAATCACGTTTGACTGCTACTCAGCGGCTTGGTCTCTGCTGAACGCGCCCAATGCCTAACGAGGCATCTGTACGACATATCTTGTCAAAGCTCGTTCTTTGAAACGGCTTCATAGATCGCAAAATCCTTTTACAGGAGTAAAGTATAGGTACTAATGAAGGGTGGGAATGTACAATAATTAGCGATAATTGAAAAAATGTAAAAATGCCTAACGAGGCATCTGTACGACATATCTTGTCAACGCTCCTATTTTGAAACGGCTATATAGATCGCAAAATCCTTTTACAGGAGTAAAGTATAGGTACTAATGAAGAGTGGGAATATAAAGAAAGTAGTGATAATTGGAAAAAATGTAAAAATGCCTAACGAGGCATCTGTACGACATATCTTGTCAACGCTCCTATTTTGAAACGGGTGTATAGATCGCAAAATCCTTTTACAGGAGTAAAGTATAAGTACTAATGAAGGGTGGGAATGTACAATAATTAGCGATAATTGGAAAAATGTAAAAATGCCTAACGAGGCATCTGTACGACATATCTTGTCAACGCTCCTATTTTGAAACGGCTATATAGATCGCAAAATCCTTTTACAGGAGTAAAGTATAGGTACTAATGAAGAGTGGGAATATAAAGAAAGTAGTGATAATTGGAAAAAATGTAAAAATGCCTAACGAGGCATCTGTACGACATATCTTGTCAACGCTCCTATTTTGAAACGGGTGTATAGATCGCAAAATCCTTTTACAGGAGTAAAGTATAAGTACTAATGAAGAGTGGGAATATAAAAAAATTAGTGATAATTGAAAAAAATGTAAAAATGCCTAACGAGGCATCTGTACGACATATCTTGTCAACGCTCCTATTTTGAAACGGCTTTATAGATCGCAAAATCCTTTTACAGGAGTAAAGTATAGGTACTAATGAAGAGTGGGATTGTAAAATAATTAGTGAAAAAAATGGAAAAATGCCTAACAAAATATCTGTATCATATATCTGTCCTGGTTCGATTGCTGCGTGCGCCATCGCGCCATCTCTCGCAAGATCCGTAAACTACTGCTACACATGATTGCTGCTCTGCTTATTAGCCTGCGTGAATATTTTTGTGAAAAATATACACGATCTTTTCAACGCTCTCATTTTTATTCCCGGCTTTCAATCTCAATTTCAAAGGTACGTTATTGTTTGTGCACGTCTTCTGAAGAGCGGGAACATTTCATTTCGTACATATAACTTATACAACTGTTTATATTAGAAAATATGGTTATAAGGTGACAGCATTATTAAATTTTTTGCAATTATTACTAATTATTTTACTTTCCCACCCTTCATTAGTACCTATACTTTACTCCTGTAAAAGGATTTTGCGATCTATAAAGCCGTTTCAAAATAAGAGCGTTGACTGTAATTGTCGGTAATTGTCCCCGCTATAGGATCCCCTTAAGGGTCGACAGGAGTCACGGCCAAACTCAGGTGCACTCAGGTGCACTTTATGCACTAAGTGCACTTTAAACTGCACTTTAACTCCGTATTTTATTTATTATAAATTTTTAAGAGCTAAAATGGAAAATCCGACTCTGTAGCGGGTTGCGGCTGATCTTACTGATTAAAACGAGCATAAGTTTAATGAGATTCGTTGATTAATTTGGCTAAAATTTGGGAAAAACCATTTGTAGTTCATGGCTACAAATGGTTTTTTAAAATTTTAGCCAAATTAATTAACGAATCTCATTAAACTTATGCTCGCTTTAATCAGTAAGATCAGCCGCAAACCGCTACAGACCCGGATTTTCCATTTTGGCTCTTGAAAATTTATAATAAATAAAATACGGAGTCGCAGCTAAGCCAACCCGACAGAGGTCTCCACTTTTACTCCTGTCGACCCTTAAGTGCTAAGTGGTGCAATTATAGTAATTTACTAGATTGCAAGCAATCCAACAGGAAAACATGCACCGTGTGCCACTGGCTTAACTCCCAGCCTATTGCTAGAAGCTGTTTTAATCAAGACGCTTGAATATTCCGCAGAATTGATCGGTCAATCCTAGAAATGCCGCATTTCGAGCTTTGACCATAACATATGCATGAATGCAGTAGATTTCGCCAATAATCGCCGCTCGAAGCTCGACGGCCGAGCTGCCGATCGCGCACGTCATGCTGTGCCTCAAAAGCGTCTTTATAGAAGAAACATGCTAAAATCGTACCTTCCGCTAAATTGTTATTAAAATATTTTTACTTTCAAGAGACACGGTAGTGTCTCGCGCCAAGTACACGCGGAGCGAGACCAACCGTGACTCTTTTACGCGACGCGACGATTTGCAAGTACTCGAGATGTTGAGATCTCGATAACGAGTGAACGGATCAAGTTCTAAATATACTTGATCGATAGCTTGGGGTCGATTTGGGGGGGGTCCGTTCTATTCATTTTTCCGCTACGTGCCCTACGAGCGGAGATATTGCGAGCAAAAGTCGAAATGTGAAAATTTTATATTAAGATACTCCGTCTTCTACTGACGCCGATATATATATCGCGTGATCAGAGATCACGTGATCAGAGAAAACGTCACTTTCACTTTTTCGCCACTGGCGGTGGCGGTGCTAGTATCGCCAGTTTCGATATTGTGCGCGCATTATTATCGATCTAGTAGGTAAATTATAGGTCGATAGACTTATCGGTCAGGAGGAAAATTTTTATATTTAAGTAAATTAGGTACCGTGTCTCTTGATCAAATAATCTTGATAATAAATAATATTATTATAATATTATTATATATATTATTATTATTATCAACCCAGTGAATAAATCCATCGAGTCGATATACAGGTTACCGACGACGAGGTCCAGATAGTGCGCTCCGTAGTTTTCGGTGTCTAGGTGTATTAATACTTTGAATTCGATGTCTACGTGTCTCAGGTTGTCGACGACGAGGTCCAGATAGTGCGCTCCGTAGTTTTCGGTGTCTAGGTGTATTAATACTTTGAATTCGATGTCTACGTGTCCCAGGTTGCCGATGACGACGTCCAGATATTGCGCTCCGTAGTTTTCGGTATCTAGGTGTATTAATACCTTGAATTCGATGTCTACGTGTCCCAGATTGCCGACAACGAAGTCCAGATAGTGCGCTTCGTAGTTTTCGGTGTCTAGGTGTATTAATACTTTGAATTTGATGTCTGCGTATCCCAGGTTGCTGATGACGAGGTCCAGATAGTGCGCTCCGTAGTTTTCGACGTCTAGGTGTATTAATACTTTGAATTCGATGTCTACGTGTCCCAGGTTGCCGACGACGAGGTCCAGATAGTGCGCTTCGTAGTTTTCGGTATCTAGGTGTATTAATACCTTGAATTCAATGTCTACGTGTCCCAGGTTGCCGACAACGAGGTCCAGATAGTGCGCTCCGTAGTTTTCGACGTCTAGGTGTATTAATACTTTGAATTTGATGTCTGCGTATCCCAGGTTGCCGATGACGACGTCCAGATAATGCGTTTCGTAGTTTTCGGTGTCTAGGTGTATTAATACCTTGAATTCGATGTCTACGTGTCCCAGGTTGCCGATGACGACGTCCAGATAGTGCGCTCCGTAGTTTTCGGTGTCTAGGTGTATTAATACCTTGAATTCGATGTCTACGTGTCCCAGATTGCCGACAACGAGGTCCAGATAGTGCGCTTCGTAGTTTTCGGTGTCTAGGTGTATTAATACTTTGAATTCGATGTCTGCGTATCCCAGGTTGCCGATGACAAAAAACTATAGCGCGAACTTGACGCGGGACACTACCGTGTTATAGGTTATGTATGTGACTGTGACAGCTGGTGACAGCGCGCTAAACGCACTGTCTGCACTGCGCGCAGTACACACACACGTATACATCGAAACTGGCGATTCTAGCAGCACCGCCAGTGTCGAAAAAGTGAAAAGGACACGATTCCAGCCAATGAAATGATAGCATGGCATGAGTGATGAGTACACGACGTATCTTAATAAAAAAATTTTCGCATTTGGACTTTGCGTCGCAATATCTCCGCTCGTAGGGCACGTAGCGGAATATTATAAGAGCAAAATTTCCGAGAGAAGCAACGTGTTGGAGAGAAGCCACGTGTTGAAGATTACGGTTCATTAAAAAGCTACAAATACTATTGATTTCTTATATTAAAAGATAAGTTATATTAGAAGATAAGTTATAAAGTTAAATCGTTGTATTAACAAAGATTTGTGCGTAAAAATCGAGTTTATGTAAAGAAACATAGATATCAAGGATGATACTACGTCTTAAATTTAAACGAAATTAAGAAAACAAAGGTAAGAAAAAGAGGTAAATTTTATGTTGTTACCTCAAAAAAAACAAAGTGGTAGTATTATACCTCCAAATAGCTTTTATGCAACACGTGCATGGAAAGTGGCACATTACGCACGCTACGCGCGCGTAATGCACCACTTTCCACGCACTTGCGGCATAAAATAGGGTGTGCACGACGTGCGTAAAGATGAAAATTCCCGGGTGCGTTGACGGCACTCGCCTTCGGCTCGTGCGTCAACCCCGCACCCGGGAATTTCCATCTTACAGCACTTGTTGCACAAATAACTATTATATCACACGTGCGTGGAAAGTGGCCCATTCCGCGCGCGCCATCTGTACGACAAATAGCCAATTCCCCACGCGAGAAATTCCCCACTCAAACCCGCAGTGCGGGAATATCTCATTCCCGCACGGCCTCGAGTGAGAAATCTCTCGCGCGTGCGAAATCGGCCATCCGTCGCACAGATGGCGCGTGCACAATAGGCCACTTTCCACGCACTTTGTAATATAAAATAGGGTGTGTAACACGTGCGGGTTGAGAATTGGACACTCGTGCGGGTGAACGCACTCGCCTTCGGCTCGTGCGTCCACTCCGCACTCGTGTCCAATTCTCAACTTCCCGCACTTGTTACACAAATAACTATATCCTGTACATACTGTTTATAAAATGCGTAATACTACAAAAAGGCGTGATATCCGTACAAAATTACCTTTTTTAAAAAAAAGGTAAAAAAAGGCGCCAAGTACATGCATAGTAGTGTATATGTTGTTACCTCGAAAAAAAAAGTGGTAGTATTATACCTCGAAAAAACCTAATTACAATTACAAAAAAGAAATGATATCTTTGTAAATTACAGCGCCAATTACAGAGAGAACATATATATTGCCTCAAAAAATAATTGTTGCACTACTTTGAAAAATCTTTACATTGTGTCAATTAGAAAAAGAATGTATGATAACAATTTTATAAAATTAAAAAATTTTATTTAAATTTAACAAGGGAATACAAGATATTTAAATACAAAGTTTACATGTGTATTTTTTAGTGGTCACAAAGAATTACAGAGATAACAGTACAAAATAAAAATATTTTATTAAAATATTTAATCTAACGAGAGAATACAAGGTATTTAAATACAAAGTTTATATATGTATTTTTCAATAGAATAAAAGATTTAATCACAAAGAATTACAGAGGTAACAGTACAAAATAAAAATATTTTATTAAAATACATAAATTTTTCTTGTAAAAAAACTTGGCGCTGCTAGACCTCGAAATTGTAAATAAATAAAAATAATTCAGAGAAGAATGCGACAAAAGTAACAAAATGATTATCAGCGTGGTGTGTATGTGCGAGCGAGTGATATGGGTGTGTGTGACGATGGCGAATAATGCGGCTTATAATTAAGTATGGGATAAGTTTATTTATTTATTTACAATTTCGAGGTCTAGCAGCGCCAAGTTTTTTTACAAGAAAAATTTATGTATTTTAATAAAATATTTTTATTTTGTACTGTTACCTCTGTAATTCTTTGTGATTAAATCTTTTATTCTATTGAAAAATACATATATAAACTTTGTATTTAAATACCTTGTATTCTCTCGTTAGATTAAATATTTTAATAAAATATTTTTATTTTGTACTGTTATCTCTGTAATTCTTTGTGACCACTAAAAAATACACATGTAAACTTTGTATTTAAATATCTTGTATTCCCTTGTTAAATTTAAATAAATTTTTTTAATTTTATAAAATTGTTATCATACATTCTTTTTCTAATTGACACAATGTAAAGATTTTTCAAAGTAGTGCAACAATTATTTTTTGAGGCAATATATATGTTCTCTCTGTAATTGGCGCTGTAATTTACAAAGATATCATTTCTTTTTTGTAATTGTAATTAGGTTTTTTCGAGGTATAATACTACCACTTTTTTTTTCGAGGTAACAACATATACACTACTATGCATGTACTTGGCGCCTTTTTTTACCTTTTTTTTAAAAAAGGTAATTTTGTACGGTTATAAATAACACAGGACCACAAAAAATTTTTTTGGAAAATACTGGGATCAGAGTAGGTGTTTTTTCCGAATTCGTAAACCGTTTTGCTTCATCACGTCTAGGTTTTTAAATAATCGAGAAAAATAGCGGAAAATCTGTGAAAATTGAAATAAACATTTGAAGAAAGAGCAAAAGTATAACACCAAAAAAAGAGAAAAAGTATAACATCAAAATGCGGTCGCAGAACTGATTTAAATATATTTTGGTAGTTAAATAAAGTGCAAAAAAAGAGGATGTTAAAAAAGGGCCAATTTTCGCCCAAAAAAGTGTAAGTAAAAAAATAGTGTTTTTTGTAGATTTTGATCTCCTGAATACGATAAAGCTAATAAAAATTTCGTGGTGTTTGGGGAACACCTTGAAAATTAAGCATAAACGTGGTGTATTTACAGAAATTCGGATGATATATGCTATATCATAAAATGTACTGGTGAAAGATTTGTTGGGGAGAGAGAAAAGGGGGAAGAAAGATTGTTTTGTGTGTGTGTGTGTATGTGTGCGTGCGTGCGTGCGTGCGCGCGTGCGTGCGCGCGCGCGCGCGCGGATGATATATAGCATACTATAAATCATCCAAATTTCTGTAAATACACCACGTTTATGCTCAATTTTCAAGGTGTTCCCCAAGCACCACAAACTTTTTATTGTATCCAGGAGGTCTATTCTGTAACGCCTTAACGACGTTGTAGTTATCGTTAAGTGAGTTTATCGACAGTTTTAACGAAAGTTGTATTCTGTAACTCATCAAAGCGATAGATGTCGTTAAAATTTGTCGATAAGAAACCGAGTTCTGTCGTTATGCTATCGAGGGGTTTTGAACCCCTCGACTTAGCTTTATTGACACACTTTGACGCGTATATGTCAATGTGTATGTGCAAATATTGTGCATAACCTTAATAATAAAGTGCGACAAAAATTAAAAATATAAGGTAAGAAATTAAAATTATGACTTTTTATTTAACACACATTATCTCAAATTTAAAAAAAATTATAATGTTTGTTATGTAAATTATATGTAAATATGTATATGTATAAGTATCAATACTAACAAGAAATGCAATATAAACATAAATAATAATTATATAAATAGTAACAAAATAAATATATTTTTAGCATATATTTCTATTATTTATTATTTTCATTGCATTTATAATTTTAGGAATATGGCTGAAGGATATTTAGCATGGAATTTGATGGTTTTGGAAGAAAGAGTAAGAATCATGGAAAGAAAAATTGAAAGAAGATTGTTGCGTGATGCACAAAATCCATTTGAACTTCCAAATAGAGAGTTTTTTGCAAATTATAGACTTAGTAAAGAATTACTAATGGATCTTACAAATATGTTAAGACCACATTTGCAACCACTACGTGGAAATGGTTTAGCTCCAGAAGTTAAAGTATTAGTAGCGGTTGAATTCTTTGCTAATGGGAGTTACCAAAGACCAGTAGGAAATCAATGTGAGTTTGCTTTAAGTCAACCATCCACCAGTCGTTGTATACGAAAAGTAGCATGGTTAATAAATAGATATTTATTATGACAATGGATAAAGTTTCCAATGACACAACAAGAAAGAACTGCTGCACGAAACAAATTTGCAAATGCTTGTCAACCATTTCCTGGTGCTATTGGTGCTATAGACTGCACTTATATTAATCTTCTCGCACCACGTTTACATGAAGAGGCATATGTAAACCATCATGGAAATCACTCACTAAATGTACAAGCAGTAAGTACAACCTTGTTCTACATAATTACAATCTATACATTATTATATTTATGTATACTTAGAGTGCTTTCCAGCAAGCAACACAAGTGACACTGCATAATACAGTGTCCATTAGTGAGACACACTGATATGTTCTCTCTCACATTAGTAGACGCTGTGTAACACAGTGTCACTATTGTGTTGCTTGCTGGAAAGCACTATTAACAAATCTTAAAACGTATAAATAACAGTTTTTATTTCTGTTTGTTGCAATGTTAATAATAATCTTTATTATTAATAATAAAAATAATATGTTAATAAAATATATGTATATAATCACATATTTTACAGATAATCGATCCAGATTTAAAAATATTAAATATAAATGCACGTTATCCGGGAGCACGACATGATGCATTTATATGGAATGCTTCTCCCATTAGATGAATAATGGAACATTTTTATAACAACGGTGAAAGAAGAACTTTTATAATTGGTATGATTTTTGACTTTGTAATAAGTATTTTAAAAAGAAAAATATATATATACTTATAAATTATATTTTAATGTGTTTATTATATTTTTTATACTTTTTAAAACTAATTTTTAAGGTATATATTTATTTTGTAGTCTTATTTGATATATTATTTGAATTATATAGGAGATGATGGATATCCGTTGGAACCTTGGTTGATGACACCATTACCTCACTATCCTCCAGAGAGTCGACAATTTAGATACAACGAAAGACTTTGTAAAGCACGAGTAGTTGTTGAAAGGTTTTTTGGAGTACTGAAAGGAACATGGAGATGTCTCTCATATCAACGTGTGTTGATGCACGCACCTGAAATTGCCGGACAAATTGTAAATGCGTGCGCAGTGTTGCATAATATGCGACTACCTTATCGGCTACCAATGGAAGAAGAAAATAATGACATTCTATGTGCAGCTGAAAATGTATATGTCGAAGATGCAGAAGCAAGAGAAGAAGTGATGAATCAGAGAGGACCTAGAGCTGTTGCACAACGTATACAGAATCAAATAATGCAAGAGTGGTTTCCTAATAATCCATTGCATGAAAATAACTAAAAATATTAATTATTTGTATAATCGCATAATTGTTTAAAAATGTATATATTATGTATATATTAATGTATATATATTATTACTACTTTATATATTATTACTAGTTTTATTAGTATGTATATATTATTACTTTATATATTATATATATACTTTATATGTTATTACTTTACATTATAGAGCTAATGTTTTTCATTTACATATGCCTAAAATTTTAGAATATAAAAAAGTAGTGAAAAAAATAAAATTCATAAAAATTGCATCAAGCAACAAAACATATATTTTTTGTCTTTCTCCTTTTCTGTAATTTCTAGTTATAATATGTATACACACATTACATATTAAAAATAATGTTCTATTATAAAATAACATTACATAAGTAACTTTTTGAAAAACATCTTTGGATCATTTTAGAAACACTACGTATTCATTGGGTTCCAAAACGTCCTCTCTGAGGAAAATTTTACTCAATATAATATAATATATGTTATGTGTACTATATATTTCGAGTAAATTTTTCCTTGGAGAGAACGTTTCGGAACCGAACTTAAATGCAATAATACTTAATCATTACATAACAAAACATAAAACATTACATAAGTAACTCTTTAAAATACAAAATAAGGATTGTTTTGGAAACACTACATACTAATTAAGTGCAATCTCAGTGAGAAATACCTCATCAAAACAATATCAAATTGACGTCAAATAGATGAAAATTTCATCGAGTCGAAGGCAATTTGATGTCGATTAAGTGGTCATTTCTCACTGAGATAATATACTTAGGTCAAAATTCATAGTCGTTTCTCAAAATTTGAGTTTATCTTTAATTACCTTGTTATGACTTTTATTTCCTCTAAATGATCAAGTTTGGTCATCTTCCCGGCAACATCGGCAATGCCGACGCATTGCCGCGCACCAGTCCGAAGACCTCACTAAATCATTCAATCGGTAGTAGCGACGGGCGGTGTGTACAAAGGGCAGGGACGACCCTCGAGGTCCCTGGGGGGCTTGTGGCTACATCTAGTTGTCTAGATGTCCTGGCCGGGAAGACGGGTCATTTCATTGGCTGCAATGTATCTAAAGATAAACTCAAGTTTTGAGATACGACTATGAATTCGGATTTTAATCTGTTAAGCTTTCGTTATTTGTTTTTCTATTTGTAAATTTCTCAAGAGCTTGGTCTAATGTAACAAGAGCTTCTGCTTGGAGTTTCATTGCTTCAGCTAACATCTGTAAAAAAAGAATATTATTAAAATAAAAACTAAAAAAAAATGTTTCGTGTATTTATGAATAAAAATACCAACTCGCATTGCTTCTGCATGTTTATCAACAATCTTTTCAAATGATTGTCGAGCTTTATGCAATTGCACTCCTAAACGTGTAGAAGATGTACCTGTAAATTAAAAAAATAATATTATTATATTAAATGCAGATTTTGTATATTTAAGGGCCACTTCACCAAACTCCGGTTAACCTAATCGTTCGTTAAAGGTGCGGCAACATGACAAAATAATTTAATGTGATCAATTGCATTGCTCACATTAAATTATTTTGTCATGTTGCCGCACCGGAGTTTGGTTGAAGTAGCCCTAAGGCTCAGTTTCACCATTTACTTTATTAAACAAAGTTTAATCACAGTCGAGAATAAAGTAAATAAAACTGGACCTAAGACAGATATTAATTTTGTAAAAAAAAAGGATAAAGAATTTTACTTTATATACCCCAAGGGGTCTTAAAGGGCGTTTTGAAGGGACGTACCCAACCCTTGCGACCGACGTCTAATCAACCATCAGCCGCATTGACATCCCTCGAATTGCTCCTTAAAGGAAAACACACAGCACAGATGTCAGCGCAGCAGACGACACCAGCGAGAGAGATGACGAGGACCAAGGCGGAGAGGAAGACCACAGATCCTCGAATCCTCACATCCACTCCAATCCCAGAGCTACCTGAAAGTAATAATAGTAGGGAGATTAGCTCAGATCCAGATACTTCCATAATTTTAGACAACAGTGAGCCCGATGTTCCTGTCGAGGAGCTGATCCAGAGCAGCCAGTGCGCGAGAGAGGAGGACGCCCAGCAGCAGGAGTCCCAGCAGCAGTAAAGGTTGGTCTAGACCTGAAAAAGAAAAACGTGACATTAATAAAGACATTATGATAACCGAAGACGAGATATATACTGAGTTTTTTATAATTTATGTAACGATCATAATAGTTATGATTTGCAATAGCTTTTTGTTAACTTACCTGATATTGACACATAGAGGTTATCGTGATTTCAATATTCATATTGCTCTGCCGAATGAGCAAATGTGACGGCAAAATCGGAGTAGAAATAATAGCGAAAGTGATATCTCCGAGTAAATAGTAAACGTTTTATTTTATGTTGACCGAGGTCAGTTTTATCTTATATTTTATTTTATAAAGATATATTCTCGATGAATAAAGTTCAATGTATATTTGATAGCGATTTATAGTATTAGATATTAAGAAAAGATATATTTTATAAACTCACCAAAGGCGTGTGAATATAATTATTAGTTGTTTAGAGTGATAGCGAGTCACCACAATAAAGCATAACCATGCAGGTTAATGTAATTCATATGTCAGTGTATAATGTGAAGTATGTCGAGCATACAAGCGTGAATTTTACTGAATTACATGTGTACGAACGTTAGCATGCATTGAGTATCGATTACGAACCGAGATTAACGATAATGACACTTTCAAGGTCATTTTGTCAATTGAGACAATTATTATATTTTGATGATCAAAATACGTTTAGAATATCTCTACAAACACGTTCGTATACTTTTTGCACGATAAGCAACGATATTGCAATATTTTACAAGTATTGAGATATTTTCTCATTTATGATTTCAATTGATTGATTTTCATATTAATTATTTTATTTTCGTGTTAGAAACATGCGCCAATGATTTAATTATCTATATATATAAGTCACGTCGTCTGTCTGTCTGTCTGTATGTATGTACGCGAACTACTCATTCGTTAGTGGACCAAATTTTTACCAAAAGTATATGAAATAGGGGTAGAATTTCCCGGGAATGAAAATGTCGTGGTTAATTTTTTGTTACCGATCTTTTTGGAAACCGGTTCCGAAATTTTTTCAAATACGAGAATTTTTCGGGAATTAATTTACCGAATCTTAAGGAATTGTATATGAAACAGGGGTAAAATTTCCCGGGAAGTATCATAATGTGCATAGTTTTTTGCTACCGATTTTCTGGAAACCGGTTTTTTTAATTTTTCCGATTTTTCCGGAAATAATTGACCGAATTTCAAAGAATTGTATATGAAACAGGGGTAGAATTTTCCGAGGAGTGTTATAAAGTGTATAATTTTTTGTTACCCATTTTCTGAAAACCGGTTTTTCTAATTCTTCCAATTTTTCGGGAATTAATTGACCGAATCGCAAAGAATTGTATATGAAGTAGAGGTAGAATTTCCCGGGGATTGCATTAAGTGTATAATTTTTCGTTACCGATCTTTTTGGAAACCAGTTCCAAAATTTTTCCAATTTTTCTGGAAATAATTGACCGAATCTCAAAGAATTGTATGTGCTGACACACACATACACGCGCGCACACATATAGTTTATTCATTAAGCCTAAATTTTGCTAAAATTACTTCTTAAAGGTGATATAGTTTATATTTTTTTACGTGAGTCATTTTATAATAATTGACTATATACATATGTAGATGTTTCACATGTTAAATGTCATCAGATGAGATAAAACCGAATGAAATAGATGTTATCGTGGATATGGAAAGTGAAGCTAAATGTTTTGAAGATTTAAAAACTGTTAATGGAGTTGTTTATGAGACATTTAAGGATGCAGCAAATGCAAAAAATTTGGTGGAAACTGATGATCTTTGGGGAAAAACGCTAGAGGAGGCAATAGAATCCAAAATGCCTGTACAACTTAGAGAATTATTTTCCTACATTTGCATATTTGGAACTTCAATAGATGTATTAGCTATTTGGAATAAATACAAAGATTTCTTGATTGAGGACTTTGTACATAAGAATGTTGTCAATCCTGAAAATATGGCTTTAAATCATATACAAGAAATTTTAATAAATAATGGAAGTAGCTGTGAGAATTTTCAATTGCCAAATCCAACTCCAGTAAATATTTACATAACAGAGTATAATGTGGATGAAGAAAGAATACGTGGTGATTATTTATTATCGGCTTTAAATGCTGAGCAAAAGCACGTATACGATATTGTCATGCGAGCAATTGAAAATGAAAATGAACTTCATCGGTTATTTTTTATTGACGGGTTTGCAGGAAGTGGTAAAACCTACTTATTTAACACATTTTTAAGTGTTATTCGAGGAAGAAACGAGATAGTTCTTCCATGTGCTTCGACTGGAATTGCAGCAACACTTCTAAAAGGAGGAAGAACTTATCACTCCCTATTCAAGCTTTCAATTCCAATTGATGATAGTGCTAAATCTAATATCAGAGGAAATTCTCAAGCTGCACGAGAACTGATCATTGCCAAACTAATTATATGGGATGAGGTAAGCATGACTGTTGGACATGCTTTAACAGCAGTTGATAAACTTTTAAGAGATTTAATGAAGAATCCCCGACCATTTGGAGGAAAAGTAATTTTATTTGCAGGAGATTTTAGACAAAATCTTCCCGTAGTGCAACATGCACAGAAAGCAGCCATAATTGAGTCGACTGTAAAATACAGTTCTATATGGAGGAATGTAACTCAAATTAAACTAAAGCAAAATATGAGAACTGGGGAAGAAAAAGAATTTGCAAATTGGCTAATGCAACTTGGAGATGGTAAATTATCAAATACGGATGGACTACATCTAGATACAATTGAAATTCCCCAAAATTTTATATCAAAAGAATCTCTTATTGCTGAAATTTTTGGTGATAGAATCACCATGGAACAGATTAAAGAAAATCCAGATCGAACGATTCTTTGTCCTAAGAATGAGGACACATTCAAAATTAATGACGAAATCCTTTGTCTAATGGAAGGAGAAGAAAAAGAGTATCTCTCAATTGACTCTATTGTAAGTGATGATCCACAAGAGCAATTGAATTTTCCAACTGAGTTTTTAAATTCTCTGACACCTTCTGGAATGCCAGTTCATCGACTTAAAATAAAAGTTAGTGCTACAATAATCCTATTAAGAAATTTAAATACTAAAAAAGGACTCTGTAATGGCACAAGATTTATTGTTACTAATTTGAAAAATAATCTAATTTATGCGGAGGTTCTAACTGGTCCTACTCGAGGACAGATTGTCTTTATTCCAAGGATAGATTTAATTACAAGTGATTTGGAACTGCCATTTAAGTTTAAACGAAGACAGTTCCCTATTCGAGTGTCATTTGCTATGACAATCAATAAATCACAAGGACAAAGTTTAGAAAAAGTTGGGATTTATTTGCCACATCCTGTATTTGCTCATGGTCAACTTTATGTCGCATTTTCTAGAGCAGAAAGGAAAGTGTAAAAATTAAGATTGAGGAATTCAGCAATCAAGGACATCTAATAAAAGGAAGTAAAAAATGTTTTACAAAAAATGTAATATACAGAGAAATTTTATAAATTTAGAATTATAAAATTGTATAAGTGAATAATATAATAATTAAAATGTTAATAAAATATATATTTAAAAATTTTTAAATAAATTATATGAAAAATTATAAATATTAAAATTATAAAAGTACTTTTATAAATAATAATTAATCGCAAACTACTTCCACATTTATGGGCCGATTCTCTCGAATTTGATACCAAAATGCAAATTTTTCGGAGATGAAAATGTCGCGGCTTTTTTTTGTATTACGCCCTCCCCCCCCCCTCCCCATTCACCCGCGCGAAGCGCGGGCTCAAAAGCTAGTCATTTTTATAATCCTAACGAGGTTTCACCTTGTCAAGGTGACCTTCAGATGACCTTCGTCATTTACGAAGATAAACGAGTATAACTAGTCTTAACAGTTTTGTTTGATCCTAAATAAGCGATCCATATGATAAAAGTTCAAACTTTATCAGTATTACGAGTTTTCACCTGGACAGGTGTACTTTTTCAATTAGCGTCAGATTGACTTAAGAATAACATAGAATTGTTCCTAGTGACATTTAGAAGTCACCCATATACTTTGTTTGTCAAATTTCTAATTATTTCCAATTGTTACTTAGCGGAGTGAGATTTGTAATTAAGCTTAATTATGATGATTCGACGATATGTACGTGTTCCTAGTGACACCTGGAAAGAGAATCTGAGGTAACTTTTACAAATTTCACGATATTTCAATAATTGACATTTCAAGGTCAAGACTCGTAATAATTAACTTTTTATAATTTTTATGATTGATTATCATTTAGAGGGCTTAAAGAAAGATACCCATGAAGAAAAAACTTTAATTTTTCCATTAGTTGCAAAATAGACTTTTCAAGGTCATTTAGTTAAATAATCGACTTTTTCGATATTTTATGTGATGGAATCATTCAGTGAGATTAATTAACAAATTCCAGAGTGAGAAATCTGTGATTTTATCGCGATTAGCGAAAGTTGATTAGTAATTATAAACTTACGTTGTAAGCGAAAATCGTTAGTTTTAAGATCGAAATTAACTTAGTTGGCTCAAAACGAATCCAATGAATCCTCATTTATCGAGATAAAAGTAATTTTAACAATTTTCATAGATTTTATAAACTTTTTGTTTATTTATGAATATTCGCATTTTATTGCATAAATCACATTCTAAGAAAGTAAGAAAACATATTCTGAAGACGGAATTGCAGAATTGTGCGGATATAATAATTTTGATGTTCTCAAGGTCACATCGTTGATTCTTGAAGATAGTCATTACAGGATAGATTCATCCGATTAATTCAATTGATTGAAATAGATTTCAGTGAATTGGATCCGTTTTTAGTATAAAAATAACGTAGAGCGTTATTTTCATACATTTCCTGGAAAAGGGGAAAAGCGATTAGATTGCGTAGATATTCCTGCGGGAATAATTTGATACTTTCCTGATGAGTCCGGAATATCCTTCGATGTCCAAATGAAACCTGAAAATAAAGCAGAAATTAATTAATGCATAATTGAATATGCAAATTTGCGGGATAATGGGAAATCATACATCTAGGGATATACCTGGAAAGGATTCATCAGAATTTTATTAATTAGGTTAAGCGTGTAAGGATAAGGAAATAATATGCAGTCGCATCTAAATTTTATATAGTTGCATTATTTATTCGGTTGAAACGTCGGCAGCTGCCTTTGACGTAATTTGATATCTTTCGTTTCTTGGAAATCCGTTGAACCGGCTAAAACTTGTCGACGGCATGTAAGAGAGAGAACGCGAATATTGCGCAGCCAATTCTGATTGGTTGTTGGAAGAGTGGTGGGATCAGGATTCCCTGACCAGTATATAAGGAAGCCCGAGAATCCTCTCGAGGTCTTTTCCACGCCAACAGTGAGAGAGTTCACTTCGAAGCTTTGCGAAAACGTTAACGATCGTATTAAGCGTAATAAGGGAAAGAGAAGTACCGCGACGCGCGATTGAAATCGAAAGCGAGTATTGCGTGTGGGATCGTACCCGGAAACGCCCGTTAGCCGTAGGAATCCTTCTTCTTACATATCCAATGTACGTCAGTACCGGAATTAAATATATATTTGTTATATTTTTGATAAGTAATATCTTGTCAAATAATTATTTGAATATTCCTTTCCTATAATCCGGAAATATCCCGCGATTCGCGAACGCGAGTGTTCGAAACATCCATCGACATAGCAGCGAGCGGAGAACAATCTGGAAGGAAGGAAGCCATTGATCAAAGAGATTCAAGGGCAAATACATTCTGTGTTAACGTCCAAAACACAGTGGCGACCGTATTATTTCTATACAAGTAAGTTTCAAATAATTCAAGACCACGTGTTCGGTCACACCCTAATCTCCAATTCATCCACCTTACTGTTTCCTCCTTTTGGACCAACGGTTTAACGTCTCTTCCGAAAGACGGATCTTTATATCGACAAAGTTGAGTGAGCACACATATGTCTTGCGTGTTGACGATCCGGCTTATGGCCGCCATATTGGCCAGCGACGTCATCATGCCCGTTCCCATTTCTTAATTTTTGAACTTTTTCTGATACTTTTGATTTAAGATCTCTCCATGTCTGAAATAAATACCCAACCATTCAAGTAAAAATATAACAAACTCAATTATTAGTTAATATACATATATATATATATATATATATATATATATATATATATATATATATATATATATATGTATGTGTGTATGTGTTTGTGTGTGTGTATGTGTCCTGCATACTTACAATTTTCCAAGATTTATAATCTTTTACTTTTCCATTAGGTGTCAAGGAATTTAGATGTTTTGCTAATTCCTCCCAATTTCCCTGTAAGGTGTTCTTGCCCTCCAATGTATAAAACTTTCCTGATGCCACGTGTGGATGTTGCTCCAAGTACGTGACAAGCGCTTCTATCTGTTGGGATGTAGCTCTTGCCTGTCTTTTTGCCATTTCGATGAGCCAAATATATTATTTCTGTAAATAATATTCTTATCTTAATACTTTAACCTCATTATTGTGTATAAGTATTAACATAATAAATGTACCACGCATAAATTTTAACATATGTATATATACAATTAATTTTTCTTGTCATTTCTTAAAAAGTTTTTAACAAATATGAAAAACAATATTAATTACAATATATTAATCAAAATATGTATTATACTTACAATTTATTTTCTTTTTCTTTTAGTCGGCAGTCGGCATGTCAACATAATAAAACTTGTGCGTTCCTAAACTCATTATAAAAATACTGAGCTTTGATTGGCTGAATATAACAATCTTTATCTTAGATATTATCTTAAAGAGTTATTTTGAACCGAGTTTTATCGTTTTAATAACGATGTCGCTATCCTATTTTGTATCGATGCCTTGTTAGACAGACTTATAGAAAAGCATTATCGTTATAATGTCGCTAGCGCAAGCGACGACTTTCGATATATAACGATAACGACAAAAGATACAGAATAGACCTCCAGGAAATCAAAATCTACAAAAAACACTATTTATTTTACTTACATTTTTTTGGGCAAAAATCAGCCTTTTTCTAACATCCTCTTTCCTCCTTCTTTGCACTTTATTTAACTTACCAAAATATATTTAAATCAGTTTTGCGACCGCATTTTGATGTTATACTTTTTCTCTTTCTTTGATGTTATACTTTTGCTCTTTCTTCAAATGTTTATTTCAATTTTCACAGATTTTCCGTTATTTTTCTCGATTATCTAAAAACCTAGACATGATGGAGCAAAACGGTTTACAAATTCGAATTCAGTGACCCAAAATCTATAAGAAACACCTACTCTGATCCCAGTTGATTTTCCCAAAAATTTTTTGTGGTTCTGTGTAATTAAACATTTATATGCGGAACACGTTACAAATACCTCGTAGCTGAGGTAGGGCGCCGCATGCTTTGTTTACGATTGTCAGGCTAAAATCTAAAAAACTACTTAAAAAACCCGAAGATAGGACATAGATAAATAATCTCTAGATATCGTTACAAAATTACCTGCAAAAGCCTGTCTCAATCGAAAGGGTGGTTCATTCAAAAGTACAGCCCTCTGAACTAGTGTAGCCAGTTCAGCAATAGAAAACGGACCTCATGTGTGCAATGTTGCTTGTGCGCAATAGTGTCGTGTGTGCAAACGTGCATTTGTCTCCTAATTTTTTATTTGTGCACAATAGAGCTTGTAGGCAATCGATCTGTAGGCAGTAATATTATGTGTGCAATGTGGCTTGTGTACAATAGTATCTTGTGTGCAAACGTCCATTCGTCTCTTAATTTTTTAATTGTGCGCAATAGTGCTTGTAGGCAATCGATCTGTAGGCAATAATATCATGTGTGCAATGCAGCTTGTGTGCAATAGTATCTTGTGTGCAAACGTCCATTCGTCTCTTAATTTTTTAATTGTGTACAATAGAGCTCGTAGGCAATCGACTTGTAAGCAATAATTTTTGTGCGCAAATGAATTGTCGGAAATGAGATGTTGGCAAACGACACTGTAGGCAATCGATTTGTAGGCAATTGGGACCCTCCCCAATTCCTCACATTGGTATTATTTAATAATTTAAATAATAATTTTAATACATAATACATTTGATATTTTATATTTATTTGATATCTTATTCGTTTCTAATTTATAAAATAATCCGTTATTATAATTAACTTTTAAAAGATAATTTTCTTTTGACGATGACAAATATTTTAAACTTTAACTTTAGATTATATAAATATTACATGCTCGGGGTGGCGGTAGGGCCGTCCCCGGATTTGCGAAAAATGCAAAATACGTGACTCGAAGGACCAGAGGAGGTGTGTATCGTCTCCTCAAAGCGAATTAACGAAATTAAATGCGACTCACCGTTCGGGGGGCCGTCGTCTCCTGGAGGATTCGTCTCTCTAGCAGGCTCATGGGCAGCACGTGCAGCAAGCGCAGGCAAGGCAGGCAGTAAGCAAGCAAGGCAAGGTAGCAAGCAAGGCAGGCAAAAAAAGCAGCGATCACTTCCGAAGAGCGAGCTCTATGTGGTCTCGCGTATGTTCGAGTGTGCACGTATTAGCGTGTGCACCCCGAGACGTCTTGACAATGAGTGAGTGCTCGCGGCGCTGGAAAGTGTCGCGAGCGAGTACTTGTGCTTTCCTCAGGCGGGTGCCTTCGTGGGGTGAACGAGGGCAGCACCGATTGGTGAGTCGCAAAAATATCGATTTTACGCGTCGATCGCGATCCGCCGACGTTTCGCGCAAGTCACAAAAAATATATCAAATGATTATACTATTATATACAGCGAACATGAATATAAAGCGACTAGACTAACGACTACAATGTACAATGTGGCGAGCGCCAAACATACCGCCCACCTAAAAATACAACGTGTTGTATTTTTATTATTGATTGAACTCCTCTGGTGAATGGTCCATAGGCAAAGAACACAGTTTCACCAGAGGACGGGTGAGAGAGCTATCCGCTGTCCTCACCGTGGCGACCCGGGCGACACCGTCACGACCCGGGTGCAGCTCCACGATTCGCCCTCGTCTCCACTGTACGGGAGGGGCATTTTCACTTTTTAGTAGGACCAACGAGTCCCTTTGCACTGTAGAGGAGGTTTCCAACCATTTTGGGCGCTGTTGGAGAGTGTGCAAGTACTCGTCCTGCCAGCGCTTCCAAAACTGCTGGTGCATGTGCTGAACCAGTTGCCACCGATCCAGCCTGCCCATCGGCACCGGATCCAGGTCAGGATACGGAACAGCTACCAGGGGTTCCTAGGTGAGAAAGTGCCCCGGTGAAAGTACCCCGAGATCGTTAGGATCGGAGCTAGTAGGGCATAGGGGCCTGGAGTTCAGGATGGCTTCTATCTGTGTTATGAGAGTGGTAAACTCCTCTACGGTAAGAATCTGCGCTCCCACTACGCGTTTTAGGTGGGTTTTAATTGACTTGACCTCCGCTTCCCAAAGGCCACCAAAGTGTGGCGCGGAGGGAGGATTAAACGACCACTGAATTCGTTCCCGCTCCGAGGCGGCTTGCATGTAATTAACGAGCTCTCGCTGAGCTCCAACAAAGTTGGTGCCGCAGTCACTATATATCTGCGAGCAGCGGCCGCGCCTAGCAATAAAGCGCCTTAGAGCTGCTAGAAACGATTTAGTAGATAAGGAGCAGGCGAGTTCCAGATGAACTGCCTTGGTTGCAAAGCAGACAAAAAGGCACACGTAGGCCTTGAACGGGTTCGCTCCGCGAGAACGACGATTGTAAACCAAAAATAGATCAGCATAGTCGACTCCTGCAATTGAAAAAGGCTTAGCTTGACGTACACGGTCGAGTGGCAGATCCGCCATGGGCGGTTGCACTGTGCGTGGATTCGCCCGGAAGCACTGATAGCAGCGCGACAGACAACGCTTGATGGCCTGATGGGCCCCAAGAACCCAGAAATTCTGCGACAAGAGAGCCACGCGGGGCCAGTCCACCAAATGAAATTAGTCACCAAATCGCGGGGAGAAAGTCCATGGGAGCAATGATCCGCCGGATTGGACTCAGTATCGACGTGGCCCCAAGCTGAGACCCGTACGTTGCCCTGAATGCGGGCAACGCGGTTGCGAACAAACGTCTTCCACTAATGTGGAGACGAGCGAATCCAGGCGAGGACGACTTCGGCGTCTGACCAGGCGTATTCGTCATCAATGGTGAGATGTTCCTTGACGAACATACGCGATCAACGTTGAAAGAAGTTGGGCTGCACAGAGCTCCAAACGAGGTAATGTAATAGGTCGAAGCGGTGCGACTTTAGATTTAACGCATAGTAAGCGAATGACTACACCATCTCGCGTAACAAAGCGTAAATAAATTACGGCTCCATAACCCAGTTCACTGGCATCGCAAAAGCCATGAAGCTCACAGCAAACTACATCGCGTGTATCAAACGTGCGAGGAACGCGAAGTGAAGCCAACGCGTCGAACTCAACTCGATAGCGTTCCCAACTGCGACAGATATCGGTCGGAGGCTCGTCGTCCCACTCCAACTTCAGCGTCCACAAGCGTTGTATTAGACATTTCGCCGTAAACGTGAGCGGAGCCAGGAATCCCAAGGGATCGAAAATACGTGCTACCTCCGACAATATGGTGCGTTTAGTACATTTGCGATCCGAAGGATTGATTTTAAATCCGAAGCTATCGGATTGCGAATGCCAACGGAGGCCTAAGACCTTAAGTGATTGATCCTCGATCGACTCAAACGTCAACATAAATTGGCTACATAGTTGCGGGTCGAACCCATCCAACGCGGCAGGATGGCTACTCGCCCATTTCCTAAGCTCGAAGCCGGCGCTCCGGAGCAGCGATAACAGTTGATCTCGAAGCGCGCGAGCTTGTTCCACCTTACGGACGCTAGCCACGACGGCGTCCACATAAAGCGCCTCGAATAATGCAGCGAAAGCTAAAGGATATTTGTCGCGATATTCGAGAGCTAGCTCGAGCAAGCAATAGATCGCTAAGAACGGGGAAGAAGTAAAGCCGAACGTGACCGTCTTGAGGAGGTAATCAGGAATCGGGTCCGACTCTGAGAAACGCTAGACAATGCGTTGGTAGTCTCGTTGCTCCGGGTTTACCCATATTTGACAAAACATTTGCTTTACGTTCGCGGTCAGAGCTATCGGCTCGGCGTGAAATCTAAGCAAAATGGCGAACAGGTCTTGCTGTAATTTTGGGCCACTGACAATGAGTAATGTGTCGTTTATTGATAGACCGTTTGGGCACCTCGACGAGGCGTTGAACACTACTCGCAACTTGGTGGTAGTGTTATCTAGTTTGTACGCGCCATGGTGAGGCAAGTAGTAAATGTGACCATCCGACATAGTCCGGGAGTCAGGGGATTAGATATTGAAGTTCACGGCGCAAAGCTGGATTTCTTTTTAATCGATTCTTATGATATCCCGTAACAAGTGTGTAAAGTCTCTAGAATCAACTCGGCCCGCTTCGCCTTTTTTTATTGCAAAATATATTAAAAAACGCGTTTCTGTATAGTTTTCTTTAAATAACTCCTTCTGTGTTGGTCAAACGACAAAACTTGAAGAGAAGAAAATTGTTCGGAAGGAAATTTCCTATAAGATTAAGCCTTAAAAAATTTTTTAAAATTTTTTTTAATTGCAAAATTGCAAAAAATACGCGAGACAAGGGCCATTTTTACAGGTTCCCGAAAACTGGGTTAAAAATTATCATATTTAAGCGGACATTCACTCAATGATACCTCTCAGTATGCTGAACAAGTGTGCACAAGGCTCGCCTCCAATTTTTATATGGTTGCCTATTAACAAATTATTTATGCAAATCGGGCGCTTGGCTCTCACGTCTAAACGGGTAAACTTATTTTGATGCACTTTATCGGAAATAAAAGGTAACGATGTCTAGTTTATGAATTTAAAATAAAAAATTTTTTTTTTCTAAAATTTGACCACTATTAAAAACAATTTAAATTTTGCATATTAAATATCGGCGTTGTTTATTGGCGTAGAGTAATGCAAATAGCACCATTGGTTTGCGCTTAAAAAATCATGAATTTCAAAAAAAAAAACGTCTCGATACGACCAATAGAAGCCGAGATAATTGACTTTTACATAATTAATTATTACAAGTAAACTATTTCATATTTTTACTTGAAAATTAATGTGAAGGTACTGGAGTGAGTGCTTTAACGGTGGAATTTTTTTCGCTGCAATTCGACTGCCAGGTTCGGCGAAAAAAAATGTCGAATACAGTGGTTTTAGAGCGAGAGCGCTGGAGCGGACGCAGCGGCGCGCGGCGGCTCGACTGTGGCGACTTGCAGGCGCGCGAGCCGCCGCTGCGTCCTCCAAGCTCGCTTAATTAACAATTACTTTTCTCTGCAACGAAAGCACGTATCCGAACGATTTTTTTTTTAAATCTGCTTGAAATTTTCTGAATTTTATGATTATTACATTATAAATGTCATATTCTCAGTATTAACGGAGATACACAAGATATATTAAGAAAAATACGTATTAATTAATAACAAATTATTTTTATGATATTTTATACTGTATTGTATGTTGTATATTGTCAATACAGATAGAAAACCTGTATCTGTATCTGTATTCTATCTGTATTGACAGTATACAATATACAATACAGCATACAATTGACAATATATAACATACAATACAGTATAAAATATCATAAAAATAATTTGTTATTAATTAATACGTATTTTTCTTAATATATCTAGTGTATCTCCGTTAATACTGAGAATATGACATTTATAATGTAATAATCATAAAATTCAGAAAATTTCAAGCAGATTTAAAAAAAAAATCGTTCGGATACGTGCTTTCGTTGCAGAGAAAAGTAATTGTTAATTAAGCGAGCTAGGAGGACGCAGCGGCGGCTCGCGCGCCTGCGAGTCGCCACAGTCGAGCCGCCGCGCGCCGCTGCGTCCGCTCCAGCGCTCTCGCTCTAAAACCGCTGTATTCGACATTTTTTTTCGCCGAACCTGACAGTCAAATTGCAGCGAAAAAAATTCCACCGTTAAAGCACTCACTCCAGTACCTTCACATTAATTTTCAAGTAAAAATATGAAATAGTTTACTTGTAATAATTAATTATGTAAAAGTCAATTATCTCGGCTTCTATTGGTCGTATCGAGACGTTTTTTTTTTTGAAATTCATGATTTTTTAAGCGCAAACCAATGGTGTTATTTGCATTACTCTACGCCCATAAACAACGCCGATATTTAATATGCAAAATTTAAATTGTTTTTAATAGTGGTCAAATTTTAGAAAAAAAAAATTTTTTATTTTAAATTCATAAACTAGACATCGTTACCTTTTATTTCCGATAAAGTGCATCAAAATAAGTTTACCCGTTTAGACGTGAGAGCCAAGCGCCCGATTTGCATAAATAATTTGTTAATAGGCAGCCATATAAAAATTGGAGGCGAGCCTTGTGCACACTTGTTCAGCATACTGAGAGGTATCATTGAGTGAATGTCCGCTTAAATATGATAATTTTTAACCCAGTTTTCGGGAACCTGTAAAAATGGCCCTTGTCTCGCGTATTTTTTGCAATTTTGCAATTAAAAAAAATTTTAAAAATTTTTTTAAGGCTTAATCTTATAGGAAATTTCCTTCCGAACAATTTTCTTCTCTTCAAGTTTTGTCGTTTGACCAACACAGAAGGAGTTATTTAAAGAAAACTATACAGAAACGCGTTTTTTAATATATTTTGCAATAAAAAAAGGCGAAGCGGGCCGAGTTGATTCTAGAGACTTTACACACTTGTTACGGGATATCATAAGAATCGATTAAAAAAAAATCCAGCTTTGCGCCGTGAACTTCAATATTCTTATTTTTTAATAGCTCTGACTCCCGGACTAACAAGAATGGATTGCTAATCAATTCTATGTGACCGCTATCGAGATAGTCTTGCATGAAATTATTGTAGCTAAGACAAAAGTCCGGACTTGATTTGAATCGGCGCTCGAGCGCGCGGAGACGACTAACAGCTATAGAACGCGAGTCGACGAATGTAGGAGGATCCGACGCAAAGGGATACAAAACTACAAAACGACCTAAGTGGTCACGATAAGTGGTCTTTGCGAAGATCTCCTTACATCGACGATCTTCTTCCGAACAAGAAGTGTGTTCCGGTACTTCTTCTAACTACCAAAATTGACCCACTGCGGTCTCGATCGACTCGAGAGTGGTAGCGCACGAGTGCAGGGGTGTTACTTGTAACGACGGAGAGATCGCGCCCGTCAATACCCAGCCGAATGCTGTGTTGAACGCGCCCGGTTCTCTATCCCCTCCTTTACGACGACCATCACGTAATACTGAGACAAACGATTCTGCCCCCAGTAAAATGTCAATATTGCTGGGCAAATAATACTCGGGATCCGCGAGCGACAATTCCGTTAAGTGATTCCACGATTGGATGGCGACCTTACTATGAGGCAACTGCGGTGTAATGCGCGGAAAAACCGTGGCCTCGTTTGGAAGACGAAAATTGTCGCGACCGCGTGCACGGATTACGAACGACGTAAGGCCCTTCGTGGTGGCCACCTTAGTTTCGTTCAACGCGAATACCGTAGCACTGTGCTTGGTCCGACGGAAGCCGCCCTTTCGAAGGCAGTCTTCAGTGACAAAATTGGCCTGGCTCGCGCTGTCCAACAATACGCGAACCGGGAACGCGTTGCCGTGGGAATCTATCACCTCTGCTCGGACGGTTGACAACAGTACGACGCTATTGGCGAGACTTGCCATCGTCACGAGCGGTTTATCTTCCGGTTCAAGGACAGTTGCGGTGGCCGGGGTGGCAGGAGTCGCGGTTGCCGGTCCGGCCGCGGGAGTAGAACTAGAGCTTTGCTCGAAATGCAAGAGTATGGTGCTTCATCCTGCATGATCGACATGTCCACGCGGAAGGACAATTCTTCATGCCATGTCCCGAGTGAAGGCAGTTTATACATAGTTTCAAATCGCAAGCGGTGGAAAGTCTCTCCTTCGGCGAAAGTTTGAGAAACCGAGAACACTTTGATATGGAATGTTGCTCTTTGCAGACAGGACAGTCCGTTGTATGAGTCACAAACGACGAGACCGACGCGGAATTCTTCGACGAATGCAATTTGAGCGACATGGTTGACGGACCCGAGATGGCCTCAAGAACCTTACAATGCTCGGAAAGAAACTTGATGAGTTGAGCATACCGCGGTATCTCTTCGGCCCGGTGGGTAGACTCGAACTTTTCCCGCAATGATCGGGGGAGCTTTTCTAACAAGAAGTTTAGCAAGATGAAATCCCACGAGTCGGTCGGAAACTTTATCAAGTTTAGCGTGTGCGTGTTCTCGGTGAACGTATCTAACAAATTATGGAGAGCATCGACCGATTCTAATTTTAACGGTTTAGCCTCGAGTATTGACCTTAGGTGGTGATCCGTTAACCTCCTTCTATTTCGATATTTATCGAGCAGCGCGTCATAGGCTATCGTGTAATACTCTGCGGCGAAGGGCAAGTTCTTGAGAGCTACACTGAGAGCCTCTCCCTTCAGAGAGGCCAGCAGGTATTGATATTTCTCCATTTGGAGGAGATCTGACAGTTGTCGTGAATCGAGGCATTAAACAGCGCGATGAAGGAAGGCCAAAGTGTGAGATCGCCTGAGAATTGCGGAAGCGCAATTTTTGGCAGTTTGATTGCCGACGATTGGCCCGAGGACTGAGCTTGAACGGTTCCGGGCGTCGCGCCCGTGATCGCGTGATACCGTCACGGCGTAATGCATTTGATTGAACTCAGCCCGAATCGCGTCTTCGGTTTCGAATTCGGAGGTCTCCTGTATGACCTTAAGATGCGAGTTCTCAAAGTCCTCGGCGATCCTCGCCACGCTCGTGTAGCGGGCAAGAAAACTCTCGCGGATCGTCGCTTCAGTCGAGGCCTTCAGGGCGAGCGCATGGATCTCCCGCATCCGCTGGACGCATAATTCGCGGCAAAATTGAGCCGACTTCGACTTGGACATGCTGATACAAGTTTACCGCGAACAGGGAATGCAAAAACCAGCACGTCAGCAAACGGTCGGGGGACGGCGAAGGCTCGATGGAATATTCACGAGAGAATGCTCCTTTAACTAGTGGGATGCAAACGCAAGGAAACGAGAATCGAACGCAGGATAACTATCAAGAGGGATGGTTGCAAAGGATGTATAATAATATCTAATAGTTGTATCAATAATCAGAATTGTCTAATAGTTTGGCACGGTACCAGGCTGCGGCGAGAAATGCACTTCAATATTTATGGCGTTACGATGAAGTCAGGGTTTGTTGAGCGCGGTGTTACGGCACGAGCAGTATATACAACAGTAGCATATACGACACGAGCAATAATCCACGACACAAGCATTAATTACGACAACTTCATTTGATTTGATTGTACAATCAACTGAAAGAACGCCAGAGTGGTGATATACTCCATACCGGGAACCAGTACCGACAGACAAATATCTTCGATCGATGGCAACTGTGTTTCAAGAATTCCAACGATCGGAATAATATGTATTTCGAGTCGTGCCGAAAATGGACCCAGCAACAACGAAAAGTAGTGAAGCGCGTTATTATTGAGCGCGAGTTTATGTAGAAAAAACTGTGTACATACACGCGGCCGGCCCGTGACCGAGCGTCAAGGCCGCCGACAGCGGTGCGAAAACGTATGGCTCGCCAGAGAATATTCTAGATCTGAATATTTTGGTTACAATTTTACCAATTATCTCCGACTAATTAACAAGCGATTAACGACAAGAGCGATTGACGACAATGGCGAGCAAGATTCCGCGCGCGTATTCTCGTTGCAAAACAAAATTGCGATCGAGAGATATCGCGGCGTACGAATTAGCGACACCGATTAATCGTTAATGCAATTGCGCGATAAACCTATTAAGCAAATATTAGCAATTGAGCGAAAGGTCGGCAGTATACGCTAACGAAATAATCCGGCTCGAAGGACCAGATGCTCGGGGTGGCGGTAGATTGACACATTCCGCAATCTCATACGAAGCCAAAAGCACCCAGCATTGCTACCCAGTAAACACCGGTTCACGGAACTTTTAATAGAGCGCACTCATCGTTTACACTTACACCCGGGACGTCGAGCGTTACATTATCTCTTGTCGCAGAATTTCTGGGTTCTTGGGGCCCATCAGGCCATCAAGCGTTGTCTGTCGCGCTGCAATCAGTGCTTCCGGGCGAATCCACGCACAGTGCAACCGCCCATGGCGGATCTGCCACTTGACCGTGTACGTCAAGCTAAGCCCTTTTCAATTGCTGGAGTCGACTATGATGGGCCATTTTTGGTTTACAATCGTCGTTCTCGCGGAGCGACCCCGTTCAAGGCCTACGTGTGCCTTTTTGTCTGCTTTGCAACCAAGGCAGTTCATCTGGAACTCGCCTGCTCCTTATCTACTAAATCGTTTCTAGCAGCTCTGAGGCGCTTTATTGCTAGGCGCGGCCGCTGCTCGCGGATATATAGTGACTGCGGCACCAACTTTGTTGGAGCTCAGCGAGAGCTCGTTAATTACATGCAAGCCGCCTCGGAGCGGGAACGAATTCAGTGGTCGTTTAATCCTCCCTCCGCGTCACACTTCGGTGGCCTTTTGAGAAGCGGGGGTCAAGTCAATGAAGACCCACCTAAAGCGCGTAGTGGGAGCGCAGATTCTTACCGTAGAGGAGTTTACCATTCTCATAACACAGATAGAAGCCATCCTGAACTCCAGGCCCCTATGCCCTACTAGGCAACCTAACCTAACCTTGCAACCGCATGCTTCCCAGTCGCGACCCCTGTGCGAAGGGGCACCACCAGCACCCGCGACGGAGGACGCGGGGCTCCGAGAGCAGGGTGAGAGCCTACCATAGGCATAAACAAGCGCTCCGAGGATGAGGAGGAACAAGTCCTCTTTATATGTCCCATCCGGCGCGTGTAGATTAAGTTTAGAGATAAGCATAGATGTAAGATAATATTCTACCCCGAGCCGTTGCTCACTATATAATCATTTAAAGTAAGGTTATTTTCATTAATACCACCAGCCTATAGGCCGCATTTAAGTTTTGGTGGATAACGCGCAAGCGCGATAAGGCGAGCGGCCACACACAATCTTCGATAAGATTGACGCGTTCGGGAAGAGGTAAGCTAAAAGGCGTACCGCGGGAACGCGAATAAACCGCCATAGGGAAAATCTAACCCGCGGTGACGAGCACACGCGAGGGTGCGAGTGACCACCGCCAGGTGGCGCGCCAAACGGGTCATAGGTAAGGAAGATGGCGGACCATTCACGAGCGACCGAGAAATCGCAAACGAGCCGCGAGCCGGGAAATCTAGTCAGCGGTGCCAAGCATCCGCAGCGTAAATAGTAAGTACTGCCAACCGCCGTACCACTAGGGTCACTAGAAACCAAAATGGCGGACCACGCACGCGTGTCCCCGAAAAACGTAAAATACGCGATATAGGCGCGGTAAAGCGAGGGGTGCCGAACCTACGAGGCGCGGAGACCGTGCACCGACGACCGCCAGGTCGACCAGGTCGACCATTAGGGAACTAGCAAACCGCGCGTAAAATTACGAAAATCGGGAAAAGAGGGCCCGGTGCACGTATAACGGAACCTGGTACACGGGATAGTGGAAACCGCGTCGCGATACGACGTCCGGATCCGAAGATACGGAACCGTCCGCGATTATGGAACCCGGGGGTCCTCCACGAGGAAAGACCCCGGAATACGGTTGACTAGGTCCTAAATATGGAGCACCGAGGGTCGGCGTCAATGGCCGCCCGGTTCAAGTGCACCCGGACATCTTCTACGGGGAAGTCGCCCGGATGCACGTTTGTAGTGATGGGAAATGACCCGCGCACAGGTCGGCGTCGACGGCGCGAGCCATTTGTCAAAGTTGAAAAACCACTGTCTCGTTGCCAGGGCGGAAGCTTGCAATAAAGGCGTAGCGAATGGAAATTTCCATCAAAATACCCGGGAACACATGTTATCGCAAACATGTTGATTTGCGACGCAGTATGGAAATTTCCAGCAAAGTGAAAGCGACCGAGCGGCGAGAGTGGGGGTAAAATCGTGAAGTGGGGAGCCAACGGGAAACCCGCATCTCGAGGCAGTCTCTCGCGAGCCCTACTATGGGTAAGACGTGTCGTCTCACGAGCGTCGAGTTGTCGCCAAAAGTACCGCGTACGCGACGAAATCGCGAATGTTAAGTTCGGGTATTTGTTAACCGCGACGTTAAATAGCGGCACCGGCGGAAATATTGTTTAAACAACCGCGCGCGTAAGAGTTACGGAACCATCGTATGACCTACACGAGCGCGGAGGTCATGTCGCACGAAGTCCTCGATAGCGACCGAAAATCGAAATTGTTGTTAACAGTGATTGTTAATACCGACAAAGTGAAGCAGCACTTGCGATCAAATTGTTTAAATAACGGCGTTGTCCAAAGTTACCGTGCCACTTCGGGACCGTAGGTCACGCGAAGGTCATGTCGCGCAAAGTGTGTGAATCCGGCCGAAATTGTCAATGATTGTGATCGGTGCGTGTAAACAACGACGAAGCGACGCGACACCGGCGATTTGTTTGTTTAAACAACTTAAGCAACAAAAGTTACGGGGTCACGGTACCATCGACGAAACACTTAGACGATGTCGCACGAAGTCCATGATACGCTTCGAAATTGTTAATAATTGTGATCGGTGCGTCTAAGCAACGACGAAACGACGCGGCACCAGCGATTTGTTTGTTTAAATAATTTAAGCAACAAAAGTTACGGGGTCACGGTACTGTCGACGGGACACTTTGACGATGTCGCGCCAAGTGCATGAAATGCTTCGAATTCGGGAAGAGTGACAATCGGTGGTTGCTAACAAAGATGCGACAAGGCGACACCGGCAATTAGATTGTTTAAACAACCATTATTCGCGGAGATAGTATGCCACCAGCGGAAGACCACGCCCACATTACGGGGTCCGCTATCTACTCAATGTAATGAAATTGTGAACAAACAACAACACAAACGAAGAGCTGTGAATAAAATAATTCATCATTATTTAAACAAATTCCAAACTTGTCATAACTTACTTACCTGCTACGTACCTGATCCTTCGGAGGATTTCATCCAAGTCCCTCGTCCACTTTGGTATGCGATGTAAAGCGAGGATCCTGGTGTAAACGACGGCGATGATCCACGAACGGGGGTAACCTGAAAGCAGAGAAATATTAGTAAATTAACGTACCTTTACTTACCTGTCATACCGGTGATGATCCATCGATATCCCTCGTCCACTTTGGTATGCGATGTAAAGCGAGGATCCTGGTGTCCACGACGGCGATGATCCACGGATGGCTGGAACCTGAAAGAAAGGGAAATTAATAAAATTGACAGTTTGCGATATTTGATACTTACCTTCTCGATTAAGAGGTGAAATCGAGTGGCGACCGATGACCATCAGGACATACTAGCGTGATCCGAAGCCTACCGACCCCTTGTCCGGTCACAACCTAACCTAACCTTGAAGCCGTACGCTCAATCGGCTTCGCGCGCGTCGCACGTAAAGTGCCGGGGAACGCCCCGTGTCGTTCTGCGCCGATTGTCGGAGCAGAAGTTGCTCGCGATCGCAGCAAAGCGACGCGACGATCGCTCAAGTGAGCACGCAGTCGCGATGGAGTCCAAGGAAGACGCCAAGGCGACAGAGACCAGCCAGGCCCCAGAGGTTCTGCCCTCTGTCCCTAAGACCCCAGAGCCCGCTGCAGGGGCTCACGTGACAGTAGAGTCACAGGGGGTTGTCGAGGAAGGAAGCACGGCCGATTCCCCGAACCCAATCGACGCGCTGTTGGCCATCGAGAGCGCAGTCCGGGCCGTGGAGGAACAATTGGCCGGGGCCGGAACGACCTCGACTATGACTGCGACCAACGTGGCCGAGACGACCACGGGCCGTAGTATGCCCGCGCTGGAGGACGCGGCAGCCGATACCACAATGGGGGAGAGGCCCCAATAGACATTATAATCCATAAGGACACGCTCCGAGGACGAGGCAGTGTAAACATAAAAGACCCGTCCGGCGTATAGAATATAAGCTAGTATGTAAGCGTTCCTATATAGTGTATAAGTTTTCAGACTCGGTCCACCCTAAGTTTATTTCGGCCGTAGAAATTTAGTTTCGTTTTATTTTGTCCCGCGCTAGGACCGATAGTTAGCAGCGCCATTCATGGGCACACGGCCACACGCAATCTTCAGTAGATTGCAGGCAGCGCGAGTAAGTACCGTGGTACACAAAATTCCAAACCACGATAGGCCCGCCGGTAAAAGACACAACTGGCGACTGAGTAGAGCCTAGGGAGTAATCAGGGCCGGGTAGCAGTCTAGTCAGAGCACGGGCTCAAAAGATGGCGTCCCACGCCGAAAACGGGCAATAGAGGGTAACTGCCAAACGGACAGAGCCTGAGATTAGGATAGGACATAGATTCACAGTCAATATTCCGCGGGGCCGAAAGATGGCGTCCCATAGCGCTAGAGTAAGATCCCAAAGTAGAAAACTGCGTTACCGACCGTTCGAGACTCGGAGGATAAATAGATTACGAGATAGAAGTACCATTGACCATGGTCACGCAAATGGCGGACCGTTGAGAATTAGAGTGGTTAAACATGATCTGCAATATGTCCGAGCCTCGAATCGTAACCAGCGCCAAACAGAATTTTGATTAAGCGAGGCGTTCGCGAGATAAAATCCCATAGTCCGGGGTCAGAGGTCAAACGGGCCCATGACACACTACGTTGAAAAGTAAGCGTCGGAACAGCGAGGCAAGCCCTTCAGGCGACCCACGGAGGTCACGAGGTAGAGCAGATTCGACCGCGGAGGCGATCCACCCACGCGTCTGGGAAGTCGTGAACTAGAAGTAATCCGCGGGTACAATTGATATCTGGAGCATCCCCAGAACCTGGTACACCCGTACATCAGGTTCCCGTCGACCTACGACACCGGGTACGCGAAATAAAGTACCGTCACCAAAAATCCGAACCTGGGGGTCCGCCGCGAGAATAGTCACCGGGGACCGAGCCACTAGGTGGCCAAGAGTAATCAGTTCGGGTCGACGTCAACGGCGGTTGACCAACTATGCACCTGGACATCTTCTCCTGGAAGATGACCCGGTTGGAGCATCAGGATGAATAATTAGACGATGCGCGCGGGTAGCCGTCAACGGCGAAGCGATAGATAAAAAGTTGCAATCCCACTACCCGGGAGGTAAAAGTGGAGGTCATCCTGATGGTACTACGCATAGAAGTTTCGAGAACTTCGGAACAATAGGCGTGGCACGCGAAAACACCATGATAGGCCACACCGTGCGGCGTGACGCGAAAGAGAAAGTCGCAATAGCGGCATGGTGGGGGTAAGGCCCCGAAGTGGGGAGCCGGAGCGAGAAGTGCGGCTCGAGGCAGTCCGCCGGAGATAGTCTCAGAGGTAACATCCGCGCTCGGCGCGTTCGTGAAATTTTTATAACAACGTCCGCAAACAAAGTCCGATGCGAGTGAGAACGATAACTGATTATTTATCATCCGGGGATGTCCGCGTTACGCGTTATCGTAAAATTATTCGAAGTTTAACGAAGTTAAGTGACCGTGTCACATACGTGCGACCACGGCCCGTGTGGTACTTTAACTTTTGTATAACGTCTTCGGATCAACAACCATCTGTAAAAAAAGGCTGAAAGGGAATAAAGTGATTGTGCAGTTGTGAAAATTAAACCGATTATTTCAAAGTTACTTACCTTATACTTACCCGTTCCTCCGAGTGCGATCCGTCGAAGTCCCTCGTCGATCCATGGTATGCCGGTGTGTGCGATGATCCTGGAGTCCTCGACGGCGATGATCCACGGTGCAGGGGTACCTGAAAAAAGGAAAAGTTAGAAAGAATAATCGGCGAGTACTTATACGTACCTGTCTGACAAGTGGCGGTACATCTAAGTCCCACGCCGACCTTGGTATGCCAGTCAGTGCGATGATCCTCGAGTCCGCGATGAAGATGACCCACGACCGACAGGAAACTAAGAAGGAAGCCAATTTCACAATTTGCGAGACCGCGGTCCCTGCCGAACGTACCTTCTCGGTGGGCCGGTAAAACCGAGTGGCGACCGTAGAACAAGGACAACAGAGAGCGCCCAGTGGCCATCTGCGACCCGGTCCGGTCACAACCTAACCTTGCAGCCGACGGCTGCAGTCGCGACCGACGCCAAAGCAGCCAAGCCGGGACCGAGAGTAACGGAGAATATCGTCGTTACCTCCGGGCGTAAGGACGCCAGGACGGGACCAGCGACCGGTGGAGCAGGCCAGGACCGACGACCGGTAGCGCCCAAAATGGTGTGGGCAGCTATCAATGATGTCGTGCAGGGACCGGGGAAACCTCCCAAGGGGGGCCGGTAAGCGCAAGCGAGCGCGAATGTAAATAGCGAGCTAAGATATAATAGTAATAAGACTAGAATTAAGCGTATTAATAGGTATGATTGACACGGGTCAAGAAAAGCCTTGTTTAGTTAATTTTGTTTTCACATTCCGCCATTTTGCTCAAGTAGAGTTACAATTTTATGTTTCTTCCATAAGGAATTTTCGTCTTTTCACGCAACAATAGTAGGTTTGCGATACCATTTAGTTCATTTATTGGAGAATGAATGACCAGGCATACGGGTCTCATCGAAGTGCGCGAGATGCATAGCGTGGAAAACGCGTAGCCATAATTATAATTTGCGGGTGAATATACACCCGGTCGATTAATTTCGTCTCTCGGGGACCGCCATTTGTTTAAGTTTCCACATTAAGTTTAATGGTAACTCTCGATTACCAACATCGTGATTTTGTTTCAGTCTCCCCGAGGTTGGGAGACACTGCGTATGTATTCGTACCGCAAAGCTCGAGGTGTTCAGCGCGAGAAGCGCGTATAATAAATTCGATTGACGCAATTGAGAGACACGGCGCGTGTTTCGTCATCGGCAAGCCCGAATGGCACAGCGCGGGGAGAACGCGTGGGTGTAATTATGTTTCACGGGGAAACAAAGAGCTGATTAATTAATTTTGTTTCAAACACCCCTTGATTACATTTCATTTGCCAAGACACCGATTTACGTTCGAGATGTCTCCGTGGATGAGAGACACTGCGGAGGTTATGCCACGAGACCGGGGTCCTCAGCGCGAGGTAAAGTTGATTCACGCGGGGGAGGATCGCGCTGACGGTTGAGAACCACTGCGCGAATTTCCCAGATTAACAGTCCGAGGTGCTCAGCATTAGAGACCAAGCGAAAGCCACGCACGTTTGATCGAGGGATACCAATATAACGGGTGTCCGTAGCGTAAGAGTACCAGGTGGTACACGTATCCACGATACAAGCAGAGCGGCGCGAAACGGGCCTACGTGAAAGTCCGTAGGGGAAGGCCACGTAGTAATTAAGGGGCAAACCACGAACGGCGGCCGTAAGTATACTGAGATCGTGATACCATGGGGTACGGAAAACCGTAAAGGCGCGGGCCGAGCTCGGGATAGTTGGGTCGACGAGTAAGAGGGACCATAAGCCGAGCGACCAGCAAGACCCCATTGCGAGGGGTTACCGCGATCGGGAGTTCGGGATACCATGGAAGGCGCCGTAGACCCATGTGTGCGGAGCACGTATCCGGCGAGCGAGCGAGTGAACGTATGAACGACTAATGTAAATGCCGAGAGTCACCTTCCGTTACAGCGAGTAACGATACGTGAGAATATTCGAAATAAATAACAGAAGAAATGTACGGCAGATGAAACGAGGCATATGGTCGGACAATAGCGGTGGAATGTCATAAGAAATTGTTTGCGCGCGAGATATGCGAAAATGAGAAACATCTGGCGAGATGTGTGGAACGCGGAAGCGATCGACGACGTGAGCATAGGGGCGAGAGATCCGCCCAGGGCAAACAAGTCGGGGCGTGGCCACCCGAGAGGGGATACCAGTCCGGAGATTGGTAGCCAGTCTCGGAGAGGGGAGCGAGCGCCGTTGGCGAGTCGGTGCAGATCCGTAAGCGAATCGAGGAGTCCACGCCAAGTCACGGTAGCGAAAGGTCGCAAGCTAGAATCGTTAGAAGCAAGTCACTCAAAGACTAGTCACTTACCATTGTCATCTCGGTATATCATAGATAGTTGCGAGCATCCGAGGCGTGGAACATCCCGCGATAAACGCGTTAAATTGTCTTGACCCGCGAGTACATTATATCGTTGTATTACCTGAAAGAAGTAAAATAAATTATATTTTACCGATTAAACAAAATCTCGATTTAATAATTGACTCGTGTGCGGAACACCTACCTATACCGACATACCTACCTGATATCCGATACCTACCTGGGGCAATCCTGAGTCCGTCTGGGAAGATCCAACGGCGACGTACGAGCGAAGGTCCAGCGACACAGTCAGCGGTGCACAGCTGCAGTCCAAGAGAGGTCCGAGGCACTCAGTCCAGCGGCGATCCAGAATCCAGCGACGACCAGGCGACCTGAAACAGAAAAGGGTAAAAGAGGAATCAGCGGGGCATCGAAAGGTTAGATTAATAAACAATTGCAGTTCTTTCTCGCTTTCTGGGAAGAAATCGAGTGGCGACTGTGTCGGAAATAAATAAAACGCGGAAAAGGGGATAGATCGGGCCTCCGTACGGTTACAACCTAACCTAACCTAGCCCTACTAGCTCCGATCCTAACGACCTCGGGGTACTTTCACCGGGGCACTTTCTCACTTTGGAACCCCTCGTAGTTGTTCCGTATCCTGACCTGGATCCGGTGCCGATGGGCAGGCTGGATCGGTGGCAACTGGTTCAGCACATGCACCATCAGTTTTGGAAGCGCTGGCAGGACGAGTACTTGCACACTCTCCAACAGCGCCCAAAATGGTTGGAATCCTCCTCTACAGTGCAAAGGGACTCGTTAGTCCTACTAAAAAGTGAAAATGCCCCTCCCGTACAGTGGAGACGAGGGCAAATCGTGGAGCTGCACCCGGGTCGTGACGGTGTCGCCCGGGTCGCCACGGTGAGGACAGCAGATGGCTCTCTCACCCGTCTTCTGGTGAAACTGTGTTCTTTGCTTATGGACCATTTACTAGAGGAGTTCAATCAATAGTAAAAATACAACACGTTGTATTTTTAGGTGGGCGGTATGTTTGGTGCTCGCCACATTGTACATTGTAGTCGTTAGTCTAGTCGCTTTATATTCATGTTCGCTGTATATAATAGTATAATCATTTGATGTATTTTCGGTGACTCGCGCGAAACGTCGGCGGATCGCGATCGACGCGTAAAATCGATATTTTCGCGACTCACCAATCGTTCACCCCACGAGGGCACCCGCCTGAGGAAAGCACAAGTACTCGCTCGCGACACTTTCCAGCGCCGCGAGCACTCACTCATCGTCAAGACGTCTCGGAGTGCACACGCTAATACGTGCACACTCAAACATCCGGGAGGCCACATAGAGCTCGCTCTCCGGAAGTCGCTGCTTTTTCTGCCTGCCTTGCTTGCTGCCTTGCCTTGCTTGCCTACTGCCTTGTTTGCCGCTGCCTTGCCTTGCTTGCTTAGCTGCCTGCCTTGCCTGCGCTTGCTGCACGTGCTGCCCACGAGCCTGCTAGAGAGACGAATCCTCCAGGAGACGACGGCCCCCCGAACGGTGAGTTGCATTTAATTTCGTTAATTATAAAGCGACTAGACTACCGACTACAATATACAATGTGGCGAGCGCTAAACATTACATAATATTATACTTTAATAAATTGACGAGCAAAGAATTGTTGTTCTACAGAAATATATATTTCATATGTTATTATTTTGAGGAATTTATTATTCTTATATTTGTATTTAATAAGTTTAAAGATTAATTAAATTACAATATTAAATCACATGGATTAGTTTTTATTCAATATTGGTTTATTGCATTGATTAATTATAAATTATATAATATTTAAAAGCAATAGTTTTATTTTAATTATATGAATTGGCATATAAATATTTAAGCTTATGTATAAACACACGCATGCACGCGCGCGCGCGCGCGCACACACACACACACACACACACACACACACACACACACACACACACACACACACACACACACACACACACACACACACACACACACACACACACACACACACACACACACAATTAAAATAAGAAAATTGTTCTTGCATACTAGACAACAATTTCTGGTTTTAAGTATTTAAGAATAATTTTCTTGTTTCAGTTATATATGTTTATATAATTATTTATGCATTGTGACGTTGCAGTTTCTGTTGAAAATGGGACTTGTTGAATAGGTAATTAATTTCTGTGCTGGTTGGCTGTACTGTTGCTGTTGTGTTGCGCCGCGTGTGGCAGGATCTCTTCGCGAGGAGGTGGGAATTCTTCCCTTTTCCCGAGCGACCGTCGCGGTGTGCACATCGAATGAGCGTGTGTGACAGAGTGATGCGTGATGCAGCTGCATGCGAGCGCGAGCACCGAGACATAAAGCTAAATAATTTTTATTGCTCTCATTGAAGTGTATACTAGATTGTTCTCATTAAATTGTATACTTGATAGCACGTGTACTGTACTGGGACCCACCCCACATTCCTCTGAAAATTTCTACAGGTTATGGGCCCAGTAGCTCAATATTCGCGATTAAAGTGAAATACTGCGTTGATTGAAGCGAGAAATAAAGCTGAAAGGGGTGGTCTCGCGAGCATTACACGTGGACGTGTGTATGTAAGATATACGGGAAAACGGGCAAACACGCGATAAGTGAAAGGTCGCTGAAGATTACAAGGGCGCATGATGCGAAATATAATCGTAGATTAGTAAAAGTAAACTCGAGAAAGACATTGCGATTTAAATACAGCTGTCGAAAAGAAAATTTCAGTCAGATTGAAGGAACGGTAGTGCGGCGGAACGTCCGCGAGCTAAGATACTTTAAGTATAAGAAAGGAGGGATAGAACATTCGCGAATTGACTAAGCGGCGCGTGAGTGAAACAAAGAGAGTTAAAAAAAAAAGAGAGAGAGAGAGAGAGAGAAATATATATATGCGACAAAGTAAAAATGTAATGGAGTGAAAATATAGTAAAGTAAAATGTAGTGAAGTGAAATAATATAGAGTAACGTTGAGTGTAACGAACACGTGAACAGGGGCGGTGGTACGAGAAGTGCCTCGTGATCAACGGATCGAATAGACCAACGGTACAGGTTGTCAACAAATAAATCGCCGGTAACTCTCTTCGTTTCACAAACTGCGGTATCTCTTCTGCATTGAAATAATCATTTTGCATTTCCTTCTACTTTGTGAACAATTATTTTTTCCTTAGTGTAACAAGTTTATTAAAAAAAAAAAAAAATTGAAAAACTAAAGTAAAGCGAGATTAGGTACAATGGCTAAAGCTATGGCGGAGGACGCGGCCAATGTGGAAAAATTGGTCGATGCTGAGAACTTTCAGCTGTGGAAATTCCAAGTCGGCATTCTATTCCGGGCTAACGAACTCTTCGACCTGGTGGATGCAGAGACTAGAGAAGCTGAAAGGAATAGTGCATGGAAGAAAAGGGATGCACAGGCACAGAAAATAATAGCCACTACAATTGATAGAAAACCATTGATGCACATAATGAACTGTGAAACTGCACATGAAATGTGGACCAAGATCTGTACAATCTACGAGAGGGACAACGAGCAACAAAAGTGCAGCTTGCTGCAGACCTTCTACAGCCTCGCGTGCGATAAGAATACGAACATTGCGTCCTACATAAGTAAGTTGAAGAATATAGCCATGAGACTGTGTGCAATGGACACAAAAATCGAGGATTAAATAATCATCTCAAAAATTCTGGCAACATTACCGGAAGAATATAAGCACTTTGCAAGTGCTTGGGATTCAACACCAAAGGGAGAGAAAACATTGGAGAACTTAACTGCCCGCCTGATTGCCGAGGAAATGAGAAACAAGGATAGACAGTCGGACGAAAAAGCAGTCGCCTTTAAAGTAACAAACAAGAAATGTAACAAGTGTAATAAACAAGGCCATGTAGCAAAGGATTGCAGAACGAAGTCACAATTCAATGAAAAGGAAGTCCGCTGCTTTAGATGCAACAAAAAGGGACATCTAGCGAGATCATGCAATGAAAAACCTAAGACTGAAAAATGCAGCATCTGTAAGAAAAACAATCATGAAGAGAAGGACTGCTACTTCAGAAAAAAGAAGGAAAATAAAGAAGAGAAGACAGGAAAGGTAGCTTTCTTGGCAGCTGAGACACAAGAAGGAGATAGCTGGATAGTAGATTCAGGTTGCACTTCGAACATGACCAACCGAGAAGATTATATCAAAAATCTTAAAAGGACGAATTTTACAATAGGAGTGGCGAAGGCCAACGAAGTGATGACAGCAAGAGGATCTGGATCTGTCGAATTTGAGAACTACAGACTGAAGAACGTAATGTTCGTGCCAGAAGAGCACAAATCTTTTGTCAGTACCTGCTATCACGGAAAGCGGAGGAAAAGTGCTGTTTGAAGAAAATAAAGTGACGATTAGCTACGGGAATGAGACGATCTTAAAAGGACAGAAGATGCAGAATGGCCTATTCCAAGTTAAGCTGAAATCGACAAGTAAAAACCAATCTTATCTGGCGAAAAGTCCGAGCTGTGATGCAATCAAGTGGCATCGAAAACTCGGACATATCAGCAATGAAGGACTGAAAACACTTCAGCGTGTAAGTGAGGAAATTGATCTGACGGAGTCAGACCTTGAAAACTTAGAGAAAGTTTGCGAGACATGCCAAAAGGCAAAACAGACGAGAAAAAAATTCGAGAACTCAAGAGTCAAGGCGCACAGACCACTGCAAATTGTCCACACGGATTTATGCGGCCCGATTGATCCACCGACGTGGGATGGCAATAAATACGTAATTACATTCCTGGACAACTATACATACTACACCATGGCGTTCCCGATTAAAACCAAGGACGAAGTATCTGACAAAATAAAAGCCTATGTCGAAAGAGTGCAGGCACGTTGGAACTTGCGCGTCTCCAAATTGAGATGCGATAACGGAAAGGAGTACATCAATAACAGAGTGATTGCCTGGTGCGAAAGCAAGGGCATAGAACTGAATACAACTGTACCTTATACACCTCAGTTAAATGGCAAAGCGGAAAGGCTGAATCGAACCTTGATGAACAAAATTAGAGCCCTGCTCTTTGATTCCGGCCTGAAAAAGGAGATGTGGGGAGAAGCACTGTATACAGCATTATATCTGCTTAACCGATCCCCTACCGATGCTCTAAAAACCACGCCTTACGAAAAATGGGAAGGCAAAAGGCCGAATTTGAAGCATCTGCAGCTATTTGGATGTGAAGCCTATGCCAAGGTATTAAAACCATTGAAAAAACTGGAAGAGAGAAGCAAGAGCCGTATCTTCGTGGGGTACGCGCCCGTAGGATACAGACTGTGGGATGAAGAAAAAAGAAGAATAGAAATAGCGAGAGACGTCAACTTTAAAGAAAAAACAGTACGAGAACTCCAGGCGAAGAGCGGAAGATCAATAGATCATTTGACAAAAGAAGATGAAGAAGAAAATAAAACAAAGACCGAGGAAGAAGAAGACAGAGTGTCAAATACAGATAAAGAAGAATCGACGGAGACAGAAGAAGATGAAAGTTTTGAAACAGGAAGTGAACAAGAACAAGAAGAAGGAAACCGAAACGATAAACCGACGGTGAGAAAGTCGACCCGACCGCGAAAAGTACCAGACAGACTTGGAGTCTATGCGCATCTCGCGTATAAAGAAGCGATCACTGGTTCAGAGAAGGAGAACTGGAAACAAGCGATAGCTGAAGAAAAAAAGTCGCTGAGAGAGAATAATACTTGGGACGTGATTGATGCTAGTGAGGTGAAGAACCGGAAACCTCTACACAGCAGATGAATCTTTAAAGTTAAACAGGACGGATGTTATAGGGCTAGGCTGGTGGTGAAAGGCTGTGAGCAAAAGCACGGAGTAGACTACCTGGAAACGTATAGTCCTGTGATAGGCTCAACTGCTTTGAGAAGCTTGTTCGCAGTGGCGACTGCGAGGAACAACAAAATGGTGGCGTTTGACATAAAGGCTGCTTTTCTGTACGGAGACCTGACCGACGAAGTATACATGTATCCTCCAGAAGAATACAATTACAAAGGCAAAATACTCAGGTTAAGAAAAGCACTGTACGGTCTCAAGCAAGCACCTCTTCGGTGGAACATCAAGTTCACTGACTTTCTGAAGAAAAAGAGCTTTCGACCACTGGATAACGAACAGTGCTTGTTTATAAAAGAGAACGGTAAAATAATATTAGGAGTCTACGTTGACGACGGCAAATTATAAGCGACGACTTGGAAGAAATAGAACAACCCGCGAAAAACGATCTAATATAAATCTAACTAAAATCATATTAAATCATACTAAATTTGGGTAAAATTTAAATTAAACCCAGATTTTATATTAAAATTATATTTGTTTAAATACAGTTTTAATTTGCACTTATTAAAATCAGTTATGTAGATTAAATATGATCCACAATAAAATAGGGCTTTAATTTAAATTTAATTAGATCACTTATGTGGATCATATAACACTTCGAATCAAATATGGTTTTAATTTGTATTTAATAAGATAACTTATGTGGATTATATATGATCCAGAACCATACATGATGCAGAATATTTATAAATAAGACTTTAATAAAAAGTTAATGTATTCTGTATGCGACTTTTACTCGATTCAATTGCGGCTTTAACCCAAATTTGGTTCTAATTTGATTCTTATTAAAACGTATTTTTGTTTAAATAATGTTTGCGGTAAAATTTGTTTCCTTATTTGTCGAACTTAACATGTAAATATTTGATTCAAATTTAAAAAAATGATATAGTCATATAAGATTATGTATGAATTATATATGATCAGATCAGAATATTGCATCTCAGAGTATCCGATAGATGGCATTCGATGTGATCTGTTTCTCGTAATTAAAATTTGACAAAGAGTGTTATAAGAACGGTATCAAAAAGACACGACACTGTCTCGCGCTATTCTCGCGCGACGCTGTCTCGGAACGACACAATTTTTGTATCAGTTATATCGTGAAGTCCACTCTTATAATAAAGTGGCACGCTTAAAAAATATTATAACCCCCTATAATTACAACCATTAAGACCAAATAAGATTGAGTTACAGTCATATATAAATATTATTTGGATCTTATTAGAATTTTATATAATCTGGTTTAAATTTAAATTTAAATTGGTTTAAATTTGATTATATTTGACTTATTTGACTTATATTTGACTTATATGATCAAATTAATTTTGTATTTATTACCATATTTAATCCACATTTGGCAAATTAAAACCATATTAACTCTGCATTTTTTTTAGGTCTGTGCGGCTGATTTTGGCATTTTAACAAAGCAAGGTCCAGTTTAATCCATATATAGATTAAATAAGATTGGGGTTTAATTTGATTTAACCCTTTGCGGCATGGCGGGATAGAATCTATCCCACCTAGATTACCACCATTTATTCCGTTTTTAAGCCAGTTTTTAATCGATTTTTTCGGGTTTTTTTGTAATTTCAATATCGTAACATGTCAGAGAATCTAAAATTACACGCAATTGCTGAATATTGTCACCGAATTTGTTGATATCAATAAACAAATGCTAAAAAATATCACTTTTTAAGCGAAAAATTCATTATTAGGAAAAGTATTTACCGAATTTATGTATAATATCATACATAGGGGTTTTTGGGGTCGCTGATCACGAATATGACCTCAGATTTTCAAAATTCAAAATGGCGGATTTAATATGGTGGACCGAATTCGTAAAAAGTTTCTTGATCAAGTTGAAATTTGTCACTCGGGGGTTTTCGGGGTCGCTGATCACGAATATGACCTCAGATTTTCAAAATTCAAAATGGCGGATCCAATATGGCGGACCGAATTCGTAAAAAGTTTCTTGATCAAGCTGAAATTTGTCACTCGGGGGTTTTCGGGGTCGCTGATCACGAATATGACCTCAGATTTTCAAAATTCAAAATGGCGGATCCAATATGGCGGACCAAATTCGTAAAAAGCTTTTTGCTCAAGCTGAAATTTGTTACTTGGGGGTTAAACTTTTTACGAATTTGGTCCGCCATATTGGATTCGCCATTTTGAATTTTGAAAATCTGAGGTCATATTCGTGATCAGCGACCCCGAAAATCCCCGAGTGACAAATTTCAACTTGAGCAAGAAACTTTTTACGAATTTGGTCCGCCATATTGGATCCGCCATTTTGAATTTTGAAAATCTGAGGTCATATTCGTGATCAGCGACCCCGAAAACCCCCGAGTGACAAATTTCAACTTGAGCAAGAAACTTTTTACGAATTCGGTCCGCCATATTGGATCCGCCATTTTGAATTTTGAAAATCTGAGGTCATATTCGTGATCAGCGACCCCGAAAACCCCCGAGTAACAAATTTCAGCTGTTTTCCGTGTAAAGAAAAATGTATGCTTCAAAGGGTTAAATATGACTTATATTTAAATTATAATTGATTTGCATATTCAGTATGGAATGGACAACGCTAAACCAGTGAAGATACCGATGCAGCAAGGAGATCGAACAAAAACAAAGGCAAAAGACAAACAATACCCATACAGGGAAATAATAGGAAGTCTACTGTATGCCTCGACAAAAACCAGACCAGACATCGCATACAGTGTCGGACTCTGCAGCAGATACGTAGAAGCCCCAACGCAGGAACGTATCACAGACTTGAAACATACTGAACTAAATATACTGAAATATCTGAATGGAAGCACAGAACGAGGGATAATGTATAAGAACACAGGAGAAGCCAAACTCTTAGAAGCATTCTGCGATGCGGACTTCGCGGGAGATATCGAAACCAGGAAGAGTACAACGGGTTACGTAATAATGTATGCAGGTGGACCGATCAGCTGGTGCTCCAAGAAACAACCCGTGATTGCGCTATCGAGCACTGAAGCCGAGTATATAGCGGCGGCGGAATGCTGTAAAGAGCTACTGTACCTAAAATCTCTGCTTGAAGAATTGCTAGGTGAAAACATATCGATAGAACTCAATGTAGATATTCAGAGTGCGATTGCGCTGATTAAGAACGGTGTCGTAAACAGACGTTCGAAACACATAGACGTTAGATTCAGATTTATACATGAATTAGTCAGAGATGGAGTTGTGAAGATGAAATACTGCCCGACAAATGAACAACTGGCTGACATCTTCACAAAGCCATTAAATACAGTTAAGAAGTTCAGTGAACGGTTGCTGCCAGACCAGCGCAGAAATTAGGAGGAAATGTTGAAAATAGGACTTATTGAATAGGTAATTAATTTCTGTGCTGGTTGGCTGTACTGTTGCTGTCGTGTTGCGCCGCGTGTGGCAGGATCTCTTCGCGAGGAGGTGGGAACTCTTCCCTTTTCCCGAGCGACCGTCGCGGTGTGCACATCGAATGAGCGTGTGTGACAGACTGATGCGTGATGCAGCTGCATGCGAGCGCGAGCACCGAGACATAAAGCTAAGTAATTTTTATTGCTCTCATTGAAGTGTATACTAAATTGTTCTCATTAAATTGTATACTTGATAGCACGTGTACTGTACCGGGACCCACCCCACATTCCTCTGAAAATTTCTACAGTTTCGCTGCATCGTGGCAGCGCCCCGCCGCCGTCACAAAGCGCGGGATTTCGGTAATCGATACCCTTTCGCGCCCGAGGACGATTCACAGAGTCAGAGCGAGAGATCCCTTATAAAAATCTGCCCTTCATTGCCATTAAAAAATGCCATTAAATTCCCATTGTTCCTGACGCAATGGAAATAAAGGCATTTTTGCCAAAGATAAAAAGTTCCACACAAAATCCCATTGGTATTGCCACTGGTTTTGCCGTTGGTATTGCCATTGGTATTGCCATTGGTATTGCCATTAGTATTGCCATTGGTATTAACACTGGCAATACCAATGGGATTTTGTGTGGAAATTTTTATCTTTGGCAAAAATGCCTTCATTTCTATTGCGTCTGGAACAATGGGAATTCAATGGCATTTTAATAAATAGTAGTATTTTGTCTTTAATATAAATGCCTTCATTTCCCATTGCCTTTGGTTCAACGGACTGTCTAACCTATATAGACCACTAAGAGCCGATTTCACAGTCTCCGATTAATGTGATCCTCCGATTAAACTCACTCTGCATCTCTTTCTAACTGTCCCCCTGGAAAGAGACGAAGAGTGAGTTTAATTGGAGGATCAAGTTAATCGGAGACTGTGAAATCGGCCCTAAGGGTCTTTTTGTAGGTTATGTGGCACTTAACTAAAAAAATACCTGAAAGAGTTGTAGCTACGTTCTTAGTTAGGTTAATGTTTATAGCACACGATTACAAAAATACTTTTCCTAAAAGCCAATCGCAAATAAATGCAAAAGTCATGGAAATTCAACTAAAAAACTTACTTTTTATTCGTAATAATCTTTCACCTCTTACTACTGCAACGTTTTGACGATGAATGTCAAATGTCTATGGATTAAAATGTGAAAAACAATAAATGCCATACAATATATTGTCTGACGCATATTATTTACCATTGACAAAATTCCATTACAATTCACACTGAACAACATTGGCTGAAGGTCGAAAAATGCTATACAAATTTTATCCTTCATGAGTCATTGACAGTTTCCATTACGCCTGTATGGAAAAGGTTGTCATTCGAATCTTGCCATTGCTTTTCTATTCATCTTATTGCCCCTCAATATTTTCCATTAACTTTTCCATATAATTCGCATTGCAAGTTCCATACACAAGTTTTAAACTTTATAAGCCGTTAGCAGTTTCCATTACGCCTGTATGGAAAAAGTTATCATTCAAATCTTGCCATTGCGTTTCCATTCATTTTATTGCCACTCAATATTTTCCATTAACTTTTCCATATAATTCGCATTGCAACTGTAGGGCAACCATACATTCCCACTGACCGCCATTGAGCACTCAAAAGCACATTTCCATAAGGGATCTCCAGAGGCATAATTATATTTGCGTTTCCGTCTTCTGATCCTTTTTTTGTTATTTTGTATTATTGCGTGGCGCCTCACCGAGCTGAGACTGGAGTTTCTGAGGAGATGCAGAGGGTCATGGAGTGCAGGATCGACCAGGAGGAATCGAGCCAAAATATTGATCGACGCAGGCGCACCGCGGCGAGACTCGCAGGCCGGCGGGCGCATAGGAGCGCGGAAGGTCGCGCGCGCGGCGCGTGGTACGGCGACGGACGGATCCGTAGAGGCAGGGCCCCGGGACGTCGGGGCGGAATGAACTTCGCCTGCCCTCCTCGTCTGCAAAAGGGATTCCGGGATGGCTGGCCACCATTCCCGGACGGAAACGAGGATTACGGGGACATTAGCGTCTCGTCCACGACCGGGAAAGATTCCGGCAAAATCGTCGTGCGCGCGAGGAAACCGTGAGCGCCCTGCAGAATTGTCGGTCCTGTGCAAGAATACGTCGCGATCTTGCGGGCTCGCCCCTGATTAGTCCGCGGTATAGCGTCGAGCGGCTGCGTGCGCCCGGGGTGGGGCGCGTAATCGATTCCGCTATCGAGCGAAATTTCGGGAGCACTCCTGGATCGTTCTCGATAGCCGACGTACGTGTCGAAGTGGTCCGTCGCGGTAGTTCTCTTGGCGATTTTCCTGCCGAGCTTGACGATTCCTGGCAATTCTTTCGGCCTTGGGGCGACGGCGAGGAGTTTCGAGGGAGAGTTGACCAACGATGAGGTTGCCTCGGTAATATTCAGCATGTAAAGCCACGACACCGCCCTTCGGGTTGCGCTCTCGCTCGGGGATAATTCAATGTCGACGTTGTTCGCCGATCCGGCGTAGATTTCGCGATCGAGAATGACAACAAGGGGCGCCGGAATGGTCTCGCGGCCACAGGATCGTGACCGAAAATTGCGAGTCTCTGGAGATCGCGGCCGATACGTCGATGACGAGTTCCGATATCGGAAACTCACCACTTCTCGCGACCTTCGCGTTCGCGATCACGCGTTTGATTGCACTGGAACGTTTTTCACGTTCGGGTAATTTTTTGCGTTAAGATGTTATTCGCGTCGGGCTATTTGACTTATTAATTGCGTTAGGATAAGTGTCGCGTTAGCTCGGTAATTACTGCGTGCCATTCGTGTAAGATGACTTCTCGTGTTAGAATAATTGCGTTCTAGAGTATCATCCACGTTCGGTTATGTTTCGCGTTGAAGTAATTACGTTTGGACGGTACTCGCGGTAAGATATTATTTGCGTTAGACTATGATTTGCGCTCGGTTGTTTCTCGCGTTGGATAAAATGTGCTCTGATATGGCTCGCGTTGGAATATATCTCGCGTTCGGTAAGTTTTGCGTCCGGATATTGAGTGCGGTAGAAATTAATCGCGTTTGGCTGTTTCTCGCGCTCACGCATGAGCTACGTGGCTGACTGTTGCGTCCATTGTTACCCGCGGTGATTTCGCACGTATTTTCGCGTTAGCTATAGTATTTTGCGTGGTGTCGAGGGCTCCTGCCCGTAATTCTTCGCGTTAGAATATCGTGGCCGGTCTCACGTTGCGCTCGGTCCTGATTGCGTTGATAAGTTGCTGGCGCTACGGTCATTATTCGCGGTAGAATAAGATATTCGCGTTAGATTAAGATATTTGCGTTAGATTAAGATACTTGCGTTAAATTAAGGTACTTGCGTCGGAGTCGGATACTTTGGCGACAGAATTCCGGTGCGGTTGGGAACGTGGCGTTCACGCGCCCCGAACGTGATCCGCTACTATTTCGCGATATCTCGCCTCATATTATTTCGCGCTTACTCCGGTTATTTCATATTCGGCGGTGTCTTTTGTTGATACTCTATATTACTTGCGTGTTTAATTGGCTACTGTCTAGTCTCGTTCACTCACTATCTGTGAAATCAATTAATGTCCGAGTTTCTTAATTTCGTCTTTCTGTTGTTCACGAATTACATCAATGTTGGAGCTTCACAATTTCATTCTTCTTTGTTTATTAATCACTCGATTATTTATCGATTTTATTTACAATAAAATTTTGTTCTCCGATTTTATTAATCACGTGAGCGTATAATTTCTGTGTCACCCTGCCGAATACCGCGCTGTCCTTTTGTCAACCCCGCCCATAACCGCTAGGTCGAGCTGGCCAATTCCTCGCACATCGAAGTTCTTGTGTTTTGCGTTCCTTTGTGGTTTTTCGCGACTTTGGTGTACTTTAGTGGACGCGCATTGCCGCGTCTGGCGCCCAACAATAATCTTCGGTTAGCGAAACTTCGGATGTGCGAGAGAATTTTCAGAGAGGCCTAATATCCTTCTCTCCTCCCCCCTTTTGATCCGTCACACGCCCCGGACACGACCGGGAGTGAAAAAGTCGTGACAGCATATTTATGCATAAATTATATGCAATCATATACAATTAAAACAAGAACATTGTCCTTAAATACTTAAAACTAAAAATAGGGTTGTCTAATATGATAGGAAACATATAAATACAGCGGGAGAGACGCCATATTGGTTTTTAACTCATCCCCGAGAATACCAGAGTGCACTGCAAACAGTCATCTCGCCAAATACATGGGCGATTGTCCCCCCTGGAGTGAACCGACTCCGAATCGCTCACTGAGATGAACCGTTTTGCCCATCTTTAGAGATATCACGAAAAATATTAGGGCAAAGTGGCTCTCACAGACTCGCCTTTTATCCTAATACGTCAGGATTTTTTCTTACCAGAAGGTACTGGCGCATGTAGCCGCGTAGCGGCAGCGCGCGTTACTAACGCTTACACAAACTACAAATTTTTTCGAATATTCACAACTATCTGCTAACGTTTGATTTAGGATTGGAAATTTGACATTGGGACAGAAGGGGATCCTATAGCAAAGGCCGAACTTCCTCGATAATGTCAACATTTCTAATCCTGTTTTCTATATATCTGTTTTTGTCTAATTATAGGTATCTGTCCTTGTCCGATTGCTGCGCCATCTCTCGCTACACGCAATACTGCTTATCCTATCAACCTGCATGTGCCTCTGCTTAATAAAACTTTATTAGAAAAAATCTTTTTTTCTAGGCGTGGAATCTTAATTCTATTTACACAATATTGTTTCTACATGTTATCCCTACCCCGTCTGGGTGTCATTTTATACATATAAACTGCAGTATTTTTGTTATTGTCGTCAGGTGACAGCTGTATGTGCTCAAATTAGTAAAAAATTTTTTCGTTCCCGATATAAAATTGTATGTCGCGGGGTAGATTTTTGTGCGTACTTTAATTCTGTAAAAGAATTTTGTAATTCTGTAAAGCCAATTCAAAGATTTCTTCCAATAAAAAAATGTTGGTAATTACTGCCATTATAGGTTCCCCAGAAGAGAATAAATATAGCTCAGACTTTCAAGTTCAGACGAGTTGTAGAATGTTGTTTTTACTCGTAACAAGTTGTAGCTCTACTTGGTTCCATTTTTGGTTTAAGTCGGAAGTATCAAAGCAAGTAGGTTTTGTAGAAAGTTGTACTTTCTACTATAAATTTCAACAATTTGCGACGGAAACTCGGGACTGTAGAAATTCGTGATTTCTCGTAGAATCATGTAGTATCTATGAGAAATTACGAGAAACTACGCTCTAATTAGTTTTGACTTTTTTTTCAAGTTCAACAAAGTTGTAGACTAATTCGTAGAAAGTTGCAGTTTCAACTAATAGGCCAGTTATTAAAGACAATCAATTTACTTTAATTACAAAAGTTTTCAAACTTTGATGGAATACCGGGTGAGTTGAAATAACAATAAATCTCATTTTGTTGACAACCATCCCCGAGGTCCGGAACAGGAGTGAAGAAAAACATCGGGATGGAAAAGGTACAAAAAGAAATACACGGAATAATTAGTTACCGCGTAAAAATTAACGGAGAAAAATTGAAAATCATCTCAATCTACAATAGAGAAGGCAAGAGGAAAACACTAGAAGAACTGGAAGAAAAAATAAGGAGAAGGATGGAAGAAAATTATAGTTAGAGGAGACTTCAACGCTAGAACATCAGAGAAAGGAGAATTAGTATAGGATGGAGAAGAAGAAGGAAGCAAGAGGGATACTCAAAGGATAAAATAATGAACAGACAAGGAATTGACCTGTTGGAAAAAAATAAAAAATATAGAACTAGGTTTGCTAAACGGAAACAAGGAAGGCGACAAACAGGGAGAATGGACATTCACAGGAGCAAAAGGAAGTTCAGTAATAGACTATGCAATTTGTAATGCGGAAACATGGGAAGAAATAAAAAACTTCAGGATAGGAGAGAGGACAGAATCAGACAACCGTTAGAGATAGAACTGAAGGCGACAACAGAGGAGACAAGAAATAAAGAAAAAGTAAAAGAGATAGAGAATAAAGATTGGTCAGAAGAGAGAATAAGAATATACAAAGAAAATTTCAACAAGAGGAAAGCAGAAAAAGAAGAAATCCAAGAAGAATGGGAAGAATTAACAGAAGAAATCCGAAAAGCAATAAACAAAAAGAAGGTCAAGAACAAAACGCAAAATATAAAAAAGAAACCTTGGTGGGACAAGGACTGCAGAAACAGCAAACATAGAGAGAATAGAATACATATTATAGA
>JASTWK010000671.1:0-27500 GCA_030770225.1 Temnothorax unifasciatus | reverse complement strand
TTGTGACGTCGGGGACCCTCCCTGGAGATATACATGTGAGTTGTGAGTTGTGAGTTGTGACGTCGGGGACCCTCCCTGGAGATATACATGTGAGTTGTGAGTTGTGACGTCGGGGACCCTCCCTGGAGATATACATGTGAGTTGTGAGTTGTGAGTTGTGACGTCGGGGACCCTCCCTGGAGATATACATGTGAGTTGTGAGTTGTGAGTTGTGACGTCGGGGACCCTCCCTGGAGATATACATGTGAGTTGTGAGTTGTGAGTTGTGACGTCGGGGACCCTCCCTGGAGATATACATGTGAGTTGTGAGTTGTGAGTGGTGACTTTGAATATATATATATATATATATATATATATATATATATATATATATATATTCAAAGTCACCACTCACAACTCACAACTCACAACTCACATGTATATCTCCAGGGAGGGTCTCCGACGTCACGACTCACAACTCACCACTCACAACTCACAACTCACAACTCACATGTATATCTCCAGGGAGGGTCTCCGACGTCACGACTCACGACTCACAACTCACCACTCACAACTCACAACTCACAACTCACAACTCACAACTCACATGTATATCTCCAGGGAGGGTCTCCGACGTCACGACTCACAACTTACCACTCACAACTCATAATTCACAACTCACATGTATAGCCCTAGGGGGGTTCCCAACGTCACAACTTACAACTCACAACTCACATGTATAACTTTAGGGGGGTCCCCGACGTCACGTGAATATATATATATATATATATATATATATATATATATATATATATATTATATATATTTTTTATTTATATTATAATATATATATATAAAATATATATAAAATATATATTATATATATATATATATATATATATATATATATATATATATATATATATATATATATATTATATATATTTTATATACACGTAATTTCTGGCTGAATAGCCAACGGGGGGGTCTGGGGGGGCAGAGCCCCCCCAGCGGGGGGGGGGCTGGGGGGGCGGAGCCCCCCCAGCTGGGGGGTCTGGGGGGCCTGGCCCCCCAGTGGGGGGTCCGGGGGGCCAAGCCCCCCGGCCGGGAGGGAGTGAGGGGGAGAATCAACATAATAGGGACACGCCCGCGACCCGGTCAATGCGGAGTTAGGAACACGCAGGGCATCAATGGCCGTATCAAGACCCCGGTCTACGTCGACGGTGACTCGGAATTCGGTACGCGACTTGTAATGTAATTTACTGAATGGATAGCAATTGTAGAAAACGAGCCAACTGTCAATAGTCCGAGTTGGAGGCATTTTAGAGAAAAATACCCGCGTCGCAAGATACAAAGAAGATATCTCTCTCTTTTGTTATAATTTCAAGAATAGCAAACGTTTAAAGGTGCCTTATCACGTTGACGCTCGACGCTCATTTTCAGCAAGCAAAAATCTTGAGAAATAATATCTTTTATTTATATATGTATCCATAAAATATTATTACTTGAATATATTACTTGAAAATAATTAATATTTTATGTATTTCCAAGTCTATGTTTGATTGTAGGTACTGAAACGATTAACGATGATTCAGCGACGACGCTGAATATTAAACAAATTTAACTTGATTTCTTGGACGCTAGCGTCCAAGTGAAACCACCACATTCACCTTGTTGATGACGCTCATTTTCAGCGTCTCATGAATTGACACCTTAAGTGTACAACTAGAAACCTGCACATTGTTTCCTCATAGTTTTTAAGTGGGCAAGTAGAGACTTGCACATTGCTTCCCCATAATTTTTAAGTATGCAAATCATAAATTTACTGAGGTCTAGAATAAAATACCTTTCCCAGGTAGCACATACACGTTTTAAAAATGTTTTACAAACGTTTTTCCGAAACGTTTTATAACTGATTTCTAGGAACATTTCCCATGAGTAAAAATGTCTATTCGAAAAACGTTCGAAGAAACGTTTCTTTTCCGATAAAATAACATTTAAGAAACTATTATAGAAACGTTTTTTTTTATCATAAAGAAGTTTTAAAATTCTTACTTTTTATGTCTGTTACGTCCTGCAAACTCCACGATTTCCCTTTTTCGCGGAAATTCCTATGCGCCCAAGATAGGGCTTAAGATTAAGATAAGTGAACTGAGCACGGACGGTTATCGATCGGCGAGTGACCCTTGATCGCCTCACATTCCTTTTTTTTATGATCAAACTATCTGTTTACTTGGGCAGCTAAAAGCAACCTTCCAGATGACTAAATACTGACAGACAAAGCATATAAGTCCATATTCTTATCAATCTTGCCGCCCCATAACTAAGAAACACGGCGACACGACGCGCCAAAGAGAGCCTTAATCCCAGACGGAGTTTGCTTAGGATCTTTATTGCATCGCGCGACTAACTCAAAATTGGCAGCGCAATGTTCCGATAAACAGGGACGAGATTTAAAACGTATTTTTAGAAATTTTGTAAGAGCACGTGGCGGAAGTTTCTGTTTGCAATAAAACTGCAATTAAGATGAGATGGAATGCATTTGTCTGACGATACTGAAAACAGGGGCCGCGAGATAAATAAGGGACCCTAATAAAAGAGAAATTGGCGATAGTCGAAAACAAATGAGTCACTGGAAGAATCGCTGGGTTGCACCTCCAACAAGACAGTGAGGGCTTTACAAGGGGACTCACCAATAGAAAAACCGGAAAACCTGACAACCGTCTCTAGCTTTCTAGGATAGGCAAAAACTTAAGAATCCACCTCTCGGGTGAAAACTATTTCACCCAATAAGAAATCCTTAAATCACCAATCGGAGGAGTCCCGCCAACCAAAAATCCCAAAAAATGAAACCAGACACATCCCACACGAAATCCACCCCTTCCATCCCTTACATTTTCCTATATAAACCCTGACATTGCGGCACTCGCTCTCTCAAGCTTCTGGGTCTTCTCAAGTCTTAGCCTCGTGCCTTACAATCGTGATCTCTTCCGCTTTTGAGTCACGATTCCACTCCTAGAAGTGTGACAGTACATCAGTGTGACAGTACATCAGTCGCTCCAACTCCTTGTAATCGACGGGAGTCCATTCAGGAACAACTCCAGATCCAACTAAACTCATCAAGTAGTAAGTCTCGTAATTCCTTATTTCTTTTCTTTTTCGTGTTATCGTCCCCCTTATCAAGTGGTCTATCGATTGTTGGATCCCCGGGAGTTTATTGTAACGAGTCGACTAGCATCGTGGCTTTGGGTCGATCGGTGTAGGTATTTGATTCGCGGCGGTCGTTGGCGTTGTTGCGGGTCTGGCTGACTTGACGGCCTCTGACTCCCGGCGTCTTCGTTGCTGTCGCGGACTCAGCTGGTCCACTGACACCTTGAGCCCGTGGTAGATTGTTGTCGTGGCTTTGGGTCGGTCGGTGTAGGTATTGGATTTGCGGCGGTCGTTGGCGTTGTTGCGGGTCTGGCTGACTTGTCGGCCTTTGACTCCCGCCGTCTTCGTTGCTGTCGCGGACTCAGCTGGTTCACCGACCCCCTGGGCCTGTAACATTTTCCTTATTTGTATCCTTCCGACCGGGTCCGAGGGAGATCGACCACTAAATAAATAAAATAATTCTAGTGGATCCGAAGGTTCCACCCCTTCGAGGACAGAATCTCCGCACGATCAAGCGGCAGAGAAATCGACAGAACAAACGGGCGCGAAGGGAACTTGACTTCCCTCAGGAGTCAGTCAACTCAGGTCCTCCGCAGCTCCCTACTCTACCGCCTCCACCGGCTTTTACGGAGGAGCCCTGTTGTTCACACGAGAGTCGCCCCGTTGTTGCGCTTTCTCGCCCCGTCGTCCTGCCCTCTCGCCATGTTCCCGCACCTTCTCGCCCAGTTTGTCGCGTGGCTCCTTTTCGCGTGGTCCCCGTCAACCCCGATCCCGCCCCTTTACTAGAACCTCCCGATTCCCCCTTCTCTTCCCGAGGTTCGTCGCCGACCCCCTCGACCGCCTACACGATTGACATTCTCGACCAAGAAGTCGATCCCGAAGTAATTACCCTCAAATAGTAATTAACACCCTTATAGCATAAAATTATTTACTTTTCTTTTATAGGGGAGACCGGGGCTAAACCGCCAACGGGGTTGAACCGCCAAATCAAATATCTCGGAATCTGTATATTGTGCGAACTCGCTATTAACATTGTAAACGCTGCTTATGGTACCCATGTGACCAACGGAGTTTCGGCAGGTTACCTGCCGTGTTATGATTTTACGAGGGCAAACGTGTTTTCGGAAGGTGAAAGTGAAATTTTCTGCGCGTGGAAATATTGTAATATCTGCAATAATATTTGCTCTCCAAATCTCGAGGTACGTGATTATAAAGAGTAATGCATGCTGAACACGAATCCAGTGTAGTTTTTTCATTATCGTTGATGTCTAATATTTCGTGGGCGATCAAACCTGAAACTTATGTTTGGGGCTTATCCGCCAGTAAGCACCTGGAGCTGGTCCGCCAGTCTCGTCACTGTGGCGCGCCGGGCGCACGACTTCAGCTCACGGCGATTTCAGGTTAGGTTGTAACCGGACGGTACAATTGGAGGCCCGCTACGCGTAGTTTTAGTCTCCTATCTTACGGTCGCCACTCGGTTTGACCTCTAATAACCGAGAAGGTTAAGGGCGAGTTTCGCTCGCGTTCTAACAACTTCCTTTTCTGTTTCAGGTGGACTCCCAGGATGGATTATCTCCGCAGCTCAGGTTCCCCGGATCTTTGCCTTATCGCATACCAGATTACCTCGCGTCTCAATAATTACGATTATTATTTACTAATACTCTTCTTCTGTTTCAGGTTCCTGCCCCGGATGGATCATCGTCGCTGCTGGACTTCCGCTGGACGCTGATGAATCATCGCCGATGGACAAGGTAAGTCGAAGGTAAGTATAGTTAATCAATAATTAGCTTTGAGATTTTGTTTCAGAATAATAATCCTTTATTCCCAGATCGTCATCACCTTACTACATTTCGGTTTACAACTGATTCGCACTATGTCGCAATCACAGGTAAGTCGATGGTAAATAGTTACCTCTCACTATCGTTAAGTGAGTATTTAACGCGCAATTACGCGGGAGTTCCCGATTGTTATGTATTTCGAAAGACAATGTTCGTGATCTATCGTTGTATTCGCGTAACACTATGTCCGCGATGGTACTATACTGTCGGTAGACACGTCCGCTCGCCTTCGCGATACTCGAGAGACTGCCTCGAGCTGCCTGTCTCTCGCTGGCTCCCCACTATCGCGAGCTACCCCCACTCCCGGGTTGTTTTCGTCGCTCGCTATGACGTCGCAACTTTCTCCGATAGTTTTTGCGTGTTTTCGCACACGCTCCCATTGTTCGCCGCGTGATCGTCATGCTTGTTTACCGTGACTTCCTTCTCGAGGCTTCCACGCGGAAATTTCCGTCGGTGTTACGCTGTGGGGCCGCTCCTTCCTTGACACCGCCACACCATGTTCCCGCGACGTTGGTTTCTTTGACGCCGATGGCGCCGACCCCTGCGCACCTCCTCGGGGACACCCCTCGAGTCGATTTTGGGGCGACTCCCAGGAGATGATGTCCGAGTGATGTCCGTGCCGTCGGCCGTTGGCGCCGACCCCGTGGGATGGCCTCCCCGGTTTCGCCCAGGCTTTCCCCGGCCATTGTTCCCGTAGCCGGTGTTCGAGACTGACACCCGCGGTCTGCCGACGGCGCCGACCCTGTAGGCGCATGTTCCAGGTCCGCGCGATTGTGTCTCCGGCCTCTGTCCTCGAGGAAGATGTACCTTTTTTGAACTGAGGCTCGGACGACGGCGTCCACCCTGTGGCCGTGTACACCAGGTCCGTGCGATGACGTTTTGGACCTTTGTTCTCGCGGAAGACGTTCCTTTCTCGAATTGGTGCTCGGATGACGGCGCCGACCCTGTGGCCGTGTGTACCGGGTCCGTGCGGTTTCGTTCCGGACCTCTGTTCTCGAGGAAGATGTCTCTTTCTCGAATCGATGCTCGGATGACGGCGCCGACCCTGTGGCCGTGTACCGGGTCCGTGCGGTTTCGTTCCGGACCTCTGTTCTCGAGGAAGATGTTTCTTTCTCGAATCGATGCCCGGACGACGGCGCCGACCCTGTGGCCGCGTGTACCGGGTTCGCGCGATTGCGTTTCGGGCTGCTCCTTCGGAGCGTACGGTCGCAAGGTTTCCTTCGAACGTGATTCTGTCTTACCTTACACGTGCGTCAGTTTGTATAGGAGGGAAATGGTACGCACGTATCGTCGCAAAACGGGTGTTTTGGCCGACCGAAAAGATGGCGGACCGTTGTTTTTGAGATCGCTCGTGCTCACGGCACGTCGGCGAGGTACGGCGAGGCACGGCACGGCTCTGAGATCCCGCGATTTCCGCGCGAGAGTTGACGTGCCGCGCACGCGATAGATGGTAGATCGTCCCGGCCGCGGTAGATCGTCGTTGTTGGTCGTTGTGTCAGTGACAGTCGCGTGTGCGACCGCATCGTCCAGCGTTCGCCGCATCGTCTCGGCGTCATTGTCGTCGCCGTTGTAGTGGTGGTGGTGTCGGTGGTGGTCATCGTCGTCGTCATCGTCGTCGTCGTCGTCGTCGTGGTAATGGTGGTGGTCGTGGCCGTCGTCGTCGTCGTCGTCGTTGTCGTGGTAATGGTGGTGGTCGTGACCGTCGTCGTCGTCGTCGTCGTTGCTCCGTACAAAGCGACGTAAATCACAGATTTCTTGGGTCCTGACGGAGCGATTCCGATGACGTGTCGTCGTTGGCGCGTCGAGGACGCCGTCGATTCCCGTCGACAAGGAGCAACTCAAGAAGGCAGTTCTTACGGTGAGAAAAGATAAAATAAAAAAAATGCCACACAAACAGAACCGCAGCCTTCGACGAGCAGTGGGCGTAAATCGAAATCAAGGAAGCAGCAGGGGTGCGTTCCGTATGCCGGAGTGTTTATCCGGGCGAAGTGTGACGTCACACTCAAGGTTGTCTCGTGAAACGGAACGGTTCTTGGACGTTGTTGCGCTTGCGCATATATGACATGCATGTTCCATATTCCTGTATCCTTTGTGATTATATTTTAATGTAATACAAAAAACATGATATACGTACTTGTAACTGAGCCGAACGGAAATGTCATCAGGGATGAATCAGGAAATATCCTAGTTCAACAACAACCTGGTAAGTGCTTCTATTTGTATGTTATGTAAACGTATACTTTTGTGGTATAAATTATAGAGGTTATGTAAAAATGTTTTTGTTCATTATTCGCACATAAATTTTGAGGATGGCTATAAATATTAAAAATTTCAATATTGTTTTATTGTTACAGGAAATACATTAATATTTATTACTTCTTCCCAAGCTGATACATTATTTCCAAACGCTGGAATTCAAGCTGAAACGGAGTCTTCAAGATCTGACCTTATTACAGATAGTGAACAAGAAAACAACAACACTACAAGCAGAACTTCTTAGAATCGAAATGAGATCATAGAGCTAATAAGCTTATATAAGTCTCATGAACATCTATTTAAAAGCACGACAATGAAAAAGGATAAAGTATGGGACATGATAGCTCAAAAGTTACCGATGCACACAACTGAGCAAATAAAAAACAAATTTAAATATCTGAAACAGGAGTATATGGAAAAGAAAGATAACATGGGTCAAAAGAGCAGTGGAGCAGGTACGATAAAATTCGATTACTTCTTTGAAATGGACGAAATATTTGGTCAGGATCCTGACGTGCAGCCAGTGTCAACTGCATCTTTTTTACGAGGGATTAAACGTGCATCCACTTCATCATCGATTGAAATTGAAGAAAATTTATGCAGTGACGATGAAGAGATTACAACGAAGAAAAATGGAAAGTCGAAGATAAGAAAAAGAAGTGAATTAGCAAAACAAAAATTTTAAAGAAAGGGAGGCTAAAAAAGAAAAACGTCATAATGAGTTAATGGCTCGACAAGATGCAGCTCTAAAAATTTTAGAAAATATTGCAAATTCATTTGCAAACTTACCAAATACTAAAAATTAATCATTTTGATGAGATTAATATTATATTTTATTTTATTTTGTTTTCTTATTTTTAAAGATTGCTAATAACATTTTGTTTTAATGATTACGGATAATAGCACTTGTTAGAAAGTATAAAATATTTTTTGTTTTCAATATGAGATTTTTATTTAGCTTATAATTCTATTATTTCATAAGGGTTATAAATTCATAACATTTCGTATTGTATTGCAAGGTAAATCACTAAGGTAATGGAGATTGTTATACCAAAGAAATACTTTAATTTTTTTACAACAGTTCTTTTATGTTATGTGCTGTAATTCTGGAATGGAACCTTTGACCGAGCTTTTAATTTATCTGTTGTAAAAAGTAAGACTGAAATTGACGTGATATTTTACTTTTAGACTGATGTGATACTACTTTTACATTATATGTGATACTACTTTTATTACTTGTAAGTATTGCGAAATAAATAAATAAATATATTATATTTGAAATATAGTTAACGTTCAAGTAGCTTGTAAGTAAAATTATTTGAGTTAAAATACTTTGTGCTCAATTAGTAGCTTTTAAGAAAAACTATATTACTTATTACATGTTATGTAACTTTTTAATGTAATTTTATAAGATAAATAAGGTTTTTAAGTACAACTATATTTTTGAAAAAGATCGAAAATACAGAGTAATAAACTGTAAATGTGAAAAGTGATCTTAGATTGATAGATATGAAATAAAACCAATGATTCATGAAAGAGCGAGACCAAAAATGGCCCGTTTTGGGGTCCTCGTATTTTGAAACAAATTTCATGCCAAATGATTAGTATTGATGAGACAATAATCCAGGAAAAATTTTAAGATGAGCATATGATTGGTTTCAGAGATATGAAGGGTCAAAGTGGTGAGTTTTCCATTAGATATTATGATACAATTCAACTGATATTCATGTCAAAAATTATTTTCCTCACTATTCCAATGTTTTTTGGGTCGCTGATTACGAATCTGTTCTCAAAAATTAAAAAACTCAAAAATTCAATATGGCGGATCCAATATGGCGGACATAAATAATAAAAAAACCACGTTAATTTCTATTTAAACTAGATTTGTGGGATTTTTTTAGGTCGCTAATTACGAATTTGGTACTGTATTTTCAATATTCAAAATGGTAGATCCAAAATAGCGGACATAAGTATTTTAACTTGTAACGGCCTGTCTTTTGGCTCGAACGCGGACTAATTCGCCGGGATCGGGAGTTCGAGAGAAAGGCCCAGAGACAGAAATCAGGTTCTAATGCACACTATATGGTTTATTTCGACTGGTACAGACAATGGCTTTTACAGCACGGTACTAGCACGCGGTATTTACAACGGAATAGAGTGCATGTGCATTCGGCGCGGTGACACGGTTACATACAATTGCCAATACGGCACTCGGAACGCGGTATTTACAACGGAAAGTCGTGCAGATGCACTCGGCGCGGTATGACGGAACGCGACATTAAGGGCGCGGTATTTACAACGGAGAGTAGTGCATGTGCACTCGGAACGCGGTATTTACAACGGAGAGTAGTGCAGATGCACTCGGCGCGGTATGACGGAACGCGATATTAAGGATGCTCGCCCTCGGGGAAGTATTGCGTCAGCACGGCCCCTAGGCCGGTGTTGCTGGCGTCCGTTTGCAGGTAAAACTGCCGCGTGAAGTCTGGGCACGCGAGGACCGGCGCGGTGGTCAGCACGGCCTTCAGCGCTTCGAATGCGCTTTGCTCGGCTTCCCCCCAATTCCATCGGGCGTGCTTACGGGTCAGGGCGGTAAGGGGGGCGGCGAGCGTCGCAAAGTCTTTAATAAACCGGCGGTACCAGGATGCGATCCCCAGGAATTGCCGGATCTGCCGGACGTTCTGGGGTACGGGCCAGTTCGCGATGGCGCTAACTTTGTCGGGATCTGTCCGAATCCCGTCGCGGTCGACAACGTGTCCGAGGTATTTGATCCGGTCGGCGCAAAATCGGCATTTCTCCGGGTTGATGCGGAGATTGGCTTCGCGGAGCCGGCGAAAAACTTCGCGCAAGATGCGGAGGTGCTCGTCGAATGACTCGCTGATGATGACGATGTCATCTAGGTACACGAACACGTACGGCTCGAGGTCGGGTCCGAGTATCGTGTCGAGCAGGCGTTGGAACGTGGCCGGGGCTGAATGCAGTCCGAACGGCATTACGGTGAACTGCATCAACCCCCTGCCGGGGACGGTGAAGGCGGTCACGGGTCGACTCTCGGGTGCGAGCGGTACCTGCCAGTATCCGTTTTTCAGATCGAGCGTAGACAGGTAACGGGCCCCCCGCAACTTATCGAGCGTCGCAGTGATATGCGGCATGGGGTACGCGTCCTTCTCGGTTAATTCGTTGACCAGGCGGAAGTCGATGCAAAATCGGTTTTTGCCGTTCTTTTTTCGCACTATGACGATCGGCGAGCTCCACGCGCTGTGGGACGGTTCGATAATGCCGTCTCGGAGCATTTGGTCGACTTCCGCGTCGATAATTGCCTGCATGGCCGGGTTTCGTGGCCTGTACCGTTGTTTGACTGGGCGGTCGGTTTTGACGCGTATGACGTGTTCGCCGCGGTTCGTGGGGCCCCGCACGGTCTCGAATTTCTCGAGCTCCACGGCCAGGAAGCGGCGGAGTCGTTCCTCCTCGGTTAGCGCGTCCCCCTCGGCTGCGTGGTCCACCGCGGCGGTTCGTGGTTCTGCGCTTGGCGGGGGCGGAGGCGGTATGGCGAAATCCAATTTCGCCCATAAGTCTACGCCTATCAGGATATCGTATTCTAGCGTCGGCATGATCTGGAAGCGGTGCCAGAACATTCGCCCCTGCACGGTAATGGGGAAGGTTATTAGCCCCGGTATGGCCGTGGCTCGAACGCGGACTAATTCGCCGGGATCGGGAGTTCGAGAGAAAGGCCCAGAGACAGAAATCAGGTTCTAATGCACACTATATGGTTTATTTCGACTGGTACAGACAATGGCTTTTACAGCACGGTACTAGCACGCGGTATTTACAACGGAATAGAGTGCATGTGCATTCGGCGCGGTGACACGGTTACATACAATTGCCAATACGGCACTCGGAACGCGGTATTTACAACGGAAAGTCGTGCAGATGCACTCGGCGCGGTATGACGGAACGCGACATTAAGGGCGCGGTATTTACAACGGAGAGTAGTGCATGTGCACTCGGAACGCGGTATTTACAACGGAGAGTAGTGCAGATGCACTCGGCGCGGTATGACGGAACGCGATATTAAGGATGCTGGGGCCCTGGGGCGAACGGTAGCGAGAGAACTCGTTTCGAGGCCGAGCGCGCTCGACCCCGCGTAGCCGTGCCGTCAGGGAGGCGGTGGTGGAAGGCGGGGACACCCGAGAGCCCTCGGTCGAGACTCAGAGCCCTGAACCTCGTTGGTGTGTCGCCCTAGGATTCGGTAGGTAGGCTTCGTCAGGAAAAAGCGGAGAGCTCGGATGAAGACGAAGTCGCTCTCTTTCCCGGAGCGCCGGCTTATATATCCCGGTGCGCCGGGCCCGGTGGGAGGGAGGCCGATCTTCGGGCGAGCCGCGTGGGGGTATGCTGCCGCGCGCTCGCCTTCGGCGCAGATCGGCTCCCTCCGGCGCTTGTCGGCGCCGTGCGAAGAAGGTACCGGTGCTGCGGTTTCCCGCGCACACGGTGCTGTGGAATACGTTTAAAAATGTGGGCGCACCGCGCCCTGTCCTCGCCCGACGGAGGATCGGTCGGGCGGCATCCGGCGGGTGGTAGCCGGGGGACGATGCTTTGACGATGGGGGTGCATCGTTATAAACTCAAATTCATTTTCCACTACTATAAAATTAAAGTTATCAGATATAATAAAGCAGAAAGTTCTGTGTGCACTGTAATTATTATTTGTGGCATGATATCCATACGTTGATGCGATTTTTGTCTTTGTGTTAAGCGCAATTATATTAAAAATTATAAAGCGTTTTTTAATTTTTGAGAACAGATTCGTAATCAGCGACCTAAAAAACATTGGAATAGTGAAGGAAATAATTTTTGACATGAATATCAGTTGAATTGTATCATAATATCTAATGGAAAACTCACCACTTTGACCCTTCATATCTCTAAAACCAATCATATGCTCATCTTAAAATTTTTCCTGGATTATTGTCTCATCAATACTAATCATTTGGCATGAAATTCGTTTCAAAATGCGAGGACCCCAAAACGGGCTAAAAAAGCCTCATTTTTGGTCTGGCTCTTTGTGATTTATTGAAACGGATACAAATTTTCTGCGATCCTGTCTCGTAATGCGTGACCTTCTCTTCCCAGTTCTTGTGCATTCATATCGTAATTAGCTGCTTCATGATTAACATTATCAGCATGATCCACCACTGCTTGAAGCCCTTCATCTATAAACATGTCTCATATTTCTTGATTTTCTTCGTTATTTAAACATATGTTGTGTAAAACGCATGCAGCAATTATTGTTGGTGCTATGAAGTCTGTTCGATTCATGTCTAAATATTTCAGTCGCCTAAATCTTCCAAATAAAAGGGCAAAACAACGCTCAACTACTTGGCGAGACTTGGCATGGCAAGTATTGAAATGTTTTTGCCTTTCGGTAACATTTCTTCTCTCGATGTAGGGAGGTATACACCATTGGAAAACGGGATATGCTTTATCCCCGATAATAAATTGCCTTTCTTCAAAATAATTATTCGAATGATTCATGAATTCTTCGTATATTGGCGAATTTCGAAAAATCCTTATATCTGATACTCTGCTAGGATAACCCGCAAAGCAATCAAGAATTGACATTTTATTATCGCATATTACTTGCAGAGTTATGCCATGAAAACATTTTCTGTTAATGTAAACATCCGGATTTACACTTGGAGCCTTGATTGCAATATACGTTCCATCGATAGCACCGATTATGCCTTCTATTCCAGCAGAAGCTTGAAGAGATAGTGCTATGCATTGGCGTTGTTCAACATTTGGCCAAAATATAATTTCTGGAGAAATTTCATTTAAAGCAGTCACAACCCGCATAAAAATAGCAGATAGTGTAGACTTTCCTAGGTCAAAACGACTACCGACTGATCTGCAGAATAACAAAAATGTTAAACTATAAAATGAATATTTTGTAACTTTTATAACTTGTTTACTTACCGAAAACTTTCTGGTGTTGCTAATAGCCACAAAAAGGCGAGTAATTGTTTTTTCGAATCTGTAGTTTGGTGTCCAGCTGTTCGAGCACTTTCTAATAGAGGAGCTATTCTATGTAGGAGCCATTGAAAACTTGTCACGGTTATTCTGAAGTGGCTTTGAAATTCGGAAGCAGTAGACATATCAATAACTCTTTCGATAAAACCTTCAATGCGATGAGGCCTGGTTGCTGGATTATTAATGCGGACTTTCAATCTGTGCAAATACAATGCCATTTCTTCGTCGTTATTTTCATCATCATTGCTGTCACTTAGATCAAAGAATATTAAATTGCTTAAATAACTGATCATAATTAAACCAGCTGCCTTTAAATTATCCATTATAACAGGTTCTACCTACAAATAAATAACATTAAACTTATAAGGGAACATTCCCAACTTGGAAATTCAAAAAATTATGAAACTCTGGCAATACATAAAGAACATTCTAACGTGTAATAAGCTATTTTAGGCAGTAAAAAAATAGCTTATTACATGTCAACATGTCCTCTATGTATTGCTAGTTTCATATAGTTTTTTGAATTTTCGAATTGGAAATGTCTTGTTAGATATAAAACTTCAAACATATATATTCTTTATATCTATATTAAAACACAAAACTAGGAACATAAACATAACCTACAACGCAAATCTACATGTATTTGACCGTCGCGCTTTATTACACCACGGACCACGCCGTTCTGCGCATGTCAGACGTTTCTCGTCGGAGTCCCGAGCACGACGAGAAGTTGTCGTCCGGGCGTTTGGAAATTGTGAAACGGAACGCGGTTATGACGTCACACCTTGGTAAACGGAACGGTTTTGGACAAAAAGTTGTCGTCCGGACGTTTATACGGAACGCACCCCAGCGGTCGGATTCTGACGAAGACTTGGATAATACGTGCTGCGTGTGCTCAGAGAAGTTGACAATAAACAGAGCATATGGGACACAGTGCATTGTGTGCGAGCGTAGGGCACACAACACATGCGTGCGGATCTGTATTCACGTGCCTAAATTGTTTTATGGAATAAGTAAAAAAAATGTTTCGCATAAAAATTTTTAATAAATTTTTATATTTTTCTCTTAAAAAACAATTATTAAAATGTATCCTATCATTTTTCAGGATTAGATGTACGTATATGTATTGAAAATGCAGTGTGGCGGATAAGCCTCGGGGGGGTAGCGGTTCAACCCCGGCATTTTTGAGATTTCAATTTTTCCACCGTTGTCGTTTTTGCTCTATACCGGTTAAACAAAGCAACATAGATAAAAATTTTCTAGACATAGATATAAATTTTGTAGCTAAAGGTTCACTCTTTACAGTGGTATACCACATTTAACTAAAATTATTTATTTTGTTGTTAAAAATTGGCACCGAAAAAAAACTGGCGGTTTAGCCCCGGTCTCCCCTATTGTATTTTAATTACACACACACACACACACACACACACACACACACACACACACACACACACACACACACACACACACACACACACACACACACGCACACGCACACGCACACGCACACGCACACGCACACGCACACGCACACGCACACGCACACGCACACGCACACGCACACGCACACACATAAACACACACACACGCACACGCACGCGCACGCGCACGCCACGCCCACGCCCGCCCCCGCCCACGCCACGCCCCACGCCCACGCCCACGCCCGCCCACGCCCACGCCCACGCCCACGCCCACGCCCACGCCCACGCCCACGCCCACGCCCACGCCCACGCCCACGCCCACGCCCCACGCCCACGCCCACGCCCACGCCCACGCCCACGCCACGCCCACGCCCACGCCCACGCCCACGCCCACGCCCACGCCCACGCCCACGCCCACGCCCACGCCCACGCCCACGCCCACGCCCACGCCCACGCCCACGCCCAGCCCACGCCCACGCCCACGCCCACGCCCCACGCCCACGCCCACGCCCACGCCCACGCCCCACGCACACGCACACGCACACGCACACGCACACGCACACGCACACGCACACGCACACGCACACGCACACGCACACGCACACGCACACACACACACACACACAGTTAAATTCATGTAATTTTAATCAGTAACAAGCATTATTTTATTGTAATAAACGTCAGTTGGTTCTATGTCAGCAACACGTACTATTCATTTGTAATAAATGTTTAATTTGTTTTTAAGATTTAATTAAATGTTCCTTTATTTTAAATAAGACCTCACTCAGTACCATCATTCTCGAAAGAGGACCGACGATCGCACCGCTCACGGAAGGCGTCCTACCGTCCCTACGGACGTTGACCCTCCCTGAGCCATCGAAAGTGCGTTCTGTTACGTGCAGAGCCAAGGTAAACGGTCTCGCACGCAACGAAATGCATCCCAACCAATCCAAATTCACGCGTGAGCACCATACCTTTACTTCGGCACACAAAATTTGCTTGAAATACACTAATGACGTTTGGAGTGATTGCATTATTGTTATGACTCAAGTCTCCTTTATTGCAAGTAATAAATGTAAATTGATAAAATAGTAGAGCGCATGGTAATGATAACGTCGAGTAATATGAGCATTGTAAAAGCATGAAATATATTTGTAAGAAGTTAAAGGAACATGGAAATAACTAGCGTATAAGTCAATAAATTCGTTTATTAAACGATCAAATAATAGTCTGGACCGGCACGCGACGCTCTCGAATAATCACGCGCTTTTCGCGCGTCTTCACGTGAATACCGGTAGTCCCCTTACCCCGGGACGCCACCAAACGATTAGTATAAATACGGGCCCTGTGAACTGGGGACGTACACTCTTAATTTCGGTCTCGATGAGTAGTCAATTTCGTATTACCGAGAGCATCGCAAGCCCGAAAAGGACTTAGCCGTGAGCGGGAATAATAGGCGGAAAGAACTTAGCGCGAACTTAGCCGTGAGCGCGAGTCGCCGTCGAAAGGACTTAGCCGTGAGCGCGTTTGAGTCGGAATGCCGTCACTTTATCGTTACGCGGCGTTCTCTGTAAATCAGAAAGAAAGTGAGATCAATAATAAACACAAGTTCCAGAAAAACAAATACTTTATGCATACTTTACCTTATTTATCTCCTTTCTCACCTGCGACCTACCCGTTGATGCGCGCCTCTCTCAGGGCGTTCTTGACAGATCCTCTGGTCAATGCGCGTCTCTCTCAGGGCGTTCGTGGCGGATCCGCTCGCTGATGCGCGCCTCTCGCAGGGCGTTCTCTTATCTCGCTCCCTCGTTCCTAAAGGCCTTAATTAAATATATTAAATACAGCAACTGAACATATAGAGCATCAAACAGCGATCATCTGAAAAACGGCTACCTGCTATTACTAAGGCTTATACATACACACGCTTTATCACGCACGTTTGCATGTTATATTTTTTGAAAGAGGAACTCGAAGCCGCTCTACTCGAGGAGACTTGGAAGATTAACAAGCCGCAAAAAAAGGTAAGTGAATCTTATCACCAATGGTATGATCGAGACGGTCGGGACGCGCCCATCAACTAAAAGGCTGCGGCGAGCCTATTATACTGGCGGTGATTTTGACCCGAGCGTATTGTACTCTGTTCCGCCACCGGTATTACAGTCCGAGCCTCTCGCGGACGTCCCGGACGTCGCAAACCCGCCTCAATCGGCTCCTGCCGCTGAGGAACGACCGAAGCCGCGAGTTACACAAATCGAAACCTTGACCCAAAAAATCCGCATTCTCCTCAGGGAATGCAGTGCTACACAAGTGTCGAGTAAAAAATAAGTTTTAATGTTGTACTTACCGTTGTCTTTCTACAGTGATTGCACAGATTGAATAGTATATCCGCGCGAAATATTCCATATATTCACAACACGTAACCCACTCCGACGTCCCGAGCGATCTCAGGACGTAACAGTTCGGCTCGCGCCACGCGCCTCAGAGCGTGTACCTGCGAGCGATATTCTTAAGCTTCTAGTTGCGTCTTTCCTTACTCCGACCCCTCTGGTTAGCCTTTCCTTTGCTTCCCGGTTTTTCTTATCCTGATCTTGGGGTTGGACGTAACACGTCTTTTGAACATGTTTATGACGTCTTTAAGACATGCGTGAGAATGTTCTAGGAGCTTTATCCCTCAGGGTACGGACTGGGTTAGCGTAACCCAGCAGCGAATTTTGAAAGTAGCGCCATTTCAAAGGAAGTGAATGGTGGGGGTCCGTACCGGGGGGGGGGGGGAATCTTTGAGGTAGCTACTATGTGAGCACAACCCGATATACAGTCGAAGTCGCCGGGTTAGGCTAACCCATGTCCGTACGGAAAGTAACTGTTTTATAGTCCGTACCCTGAGGGTTATGCATCTATTATATTATCAATGGCGTCTATTTTTTTTTCGAAGAAATTTCTTGAACTGGTATACATTCGTGCAATAAGTTAAAGTGAAACAAAATATACTTGTCTCACTTTAACTTAGGGAAGATCGGGGTTCGTTGGCACAAGAGGCAAATTAGCAATGCGTTCCGTTTATGTATTTATGGAAAGAAACAATGGAAAAGTTATCACAATTGCTGAACTGGCTGCGCTAATTCTTAGTTTATCTTTGTTACTCCACATTGTGACATTGGAAGGAAAAAGATAAACTCTGAACTAGTTTAGCCAGTAGTTCAGCCAATTCAGCAATAGAAAACAGACTCAAAATATCTCTTTTATGACACTAGACACTACAGACGCGCGCTTCGCGCGCGCTATTTAGCTTTAACATTATGCTATTACTATTACACGGTTAATTCCTTGATACACACAACTGTCAAAATATACAATGACAGCTGCAAATGAAGTAAGCGCAGCAAGAGAACCAATCGGCATCGCGGAAAAAAGGCAACAATAAACTATTCATGCCTTTTTTAGAAAAGGATAGGTACTTTTCCCAACAACAGTAATTTATTTTAATAAAATGACTTAAATCAAACGTATGTAAAGATGGGATATGTTGACTCATTTATATTTAATATTTTTATATCGAAGAAAGCTACATCTAAAATAGTTAACAATTTTCTGCAACAGCATTTTGTTATTCGATCATTACAAAATAACTTTAAAAGATATACAATCTTTATCAAGAAGTACATCTGCTACGCGTTTTGTATTTCTATTACGTTTTCATTAATTTAACATAGATAGCGAACTTACCCTACTATCGGGGCAAGCTGGCTACAATGCAGCATGTTTATATTTTACTTATTACAAAGAAACTACCCTGGCGAAAATTAACAAGCTTTATAAAGCGTTGACAACAGTTCAATGAAGGTTTTTGAGAGTTTATACACTTTCAAACTTTGTTCGTAATGAAACTTGCTCTGGATTCGTTTGCTTTAAATCAAAACTTTATTTCGTGTGAATAATGACTGACAAACTAATACGTGTTCGTACTGAATGACGAATTGATACAGACTGTGCGCACGCCGCAGCTTGCACTCGCTCGTTACATATGCGCCCTCTGAACATACGATATCTATCGAAACTCGATCACATCGCTCGATTACGTCGCTCGATCATGCTTCGATACGCGCGCACTCAAACTTAATACATACCCAACATACCGCCCACCAAATTAACGCAGATAATTTACTTATCACAATTTGACGGAATAGGCAGTTTACAGAGTTTTACAATAGATCGTTTGACATTACCCCCGGCGGTTCGAACTGTAGCGACACGCACACGGCCATCATTGCCCGGATGTACCTCTATAATTCGACCCAATCTCCACTTGAGAGGCGGGAGATTCTCTTCTCTTACGATGACTAAATCGTTGATCTTCAAATCTTCTTGTGCAGTCTGCCATTTACTGCGGCCTTGCAGATTGTTGAGGTATTCAGCCGCCCACCGTTTCCAGAAATCTTGACATACACGTTGAATCATTTGCCAACGATCTAAGCGATTTATCGAGGCCTGAGTTACATCGACATCAGGGAGGCTCGTTAACGATTCTCCAACTAAGAAGTGTGCGGGTGTGAGGGGTTGTAGATCCGTTGGATCTGTCGACATTGGTGATATAGGTCTTGAGTTTAAACAAGCTTCTATCTGAACAAGTGCTGTTGCCAATTCTTCGAATGTGAAAAGTGCATTGCCCATAACTCGTCTGAGATGATACTTGCAGGATTTCACCCCTGCTTCCCACAATCCTCCCATGTGTGGGGAATTGGGAGGAATGAACTTCCACTCGATGTTTTCATTCACGAACATGTCACCGATGTTAGCTTCTACTTCTGCTCGTACAAACTGATAGACTTCTTGCAATTCGCGATTAGCGCCGACAAAATTTGTTCCATTGTCGCTATATAATGTGCGTGGCCTTCCTCGTCGACCTATAAATCGACGTAGTGTGGCGATGAATACGGCGGTTGTCAACTCGCTCGTCGCTTCCAAGTGAATGGCTCTAGTCGAAAAACAAACAAATAAAGCGATATATGATTTGTTAGTCTTGCGTCCGCGTCCCTTGTTGACCAACGTCGTTATAGGGCCCGCGAAATCAACACCTGTAATTGTAAAGGCTCTGTTGGGATGAACTCTATCGCTTGGCAGCGATCCCATGACTTGAGATAAATCTTGCGGTTTGTTTCTAGCGCACCAAACGCAGGTACGACAAACTTGTCGTGCCAAGTCTCGACCGTTGAGAGGCCAATATCGTTCCCTGATTGATGACAGCAGCAATAATTGACTCGCGTGTAATAGACGTCGATGCTCTCGTTCAAATAATAATTTTGTGAATCGACTTCCTGACGGTAACACGATGGGATGTTTTCGCTCGAATGACAATGGCGCGTGATGTAACCGACCGCCCACCCTGAGCAAGCTGTGTTCATCAAGAAAGGGATGCAACTGTATAAGTCTGCTAGATGTCTTTAAATTACGGCCAGTTTGTAAAGCCGAAATTTCTTCTGTGAACTGTGTAGCTTGAATATGCTTGACAAGACGTCGATGAGCTTCTTGTAGTTCCGTTACAGATATTCTGCCGATGATTCGATCATTCGACTTCTTAGAGAGATTTGAGATAAATCTCAAGCTGTAAGCTAGTACTCGTTCGATCTTCGTAAGCGATGAGAATTTATCGATGATTTCTTGAACAGTTTGATGTCCTTCGCTAACAAGATTGCAGATTGGAATGGGTTTGCGCTCTTCTGCCTTGATTATTTCGAGACTTTCCTTTGAAGGTTCAAACTTTGATTCGCTGTATGATACTGGACATTTTTGTTGCAACCATTGAGGCCCTGACCACCATAACTCGGAATTTTTTAGATGAAGTGGATTTATGCCACGAGAAATCAAGTCAGCAGGATTTTCTTTCCCCTTGATATGATTCCAATGCTCCGCTGGTAATATTTGGATAATCTCGGATACTCGATTTGCGACGAATACCTTCCACCGAGCTATGTCACCACAAATCCAATAGAGCGCAACCTTTGAATCTGTCCATGCTTGCAGACCGTCTATTCGTACTCGTATGCTCTTCAGAACGTATGCAATTAAATGTGCCAATAAAACTGCGCTGCATAATTCTAATCGAGGTATTGACATTGATTTGACAGGTGCGACTCGTGACTTGGAACACAACAATCTTGATGTAAGTGCTCCCTTCTCGTCTTCGACTTGTATGTACAAGCACGCTCCGTACGCTACCGCAGAAGCATCGCAGAATCCTTGGAGACATATCCGTGTAGGTTTATCGCATGAAATGACTCTTCTTGGGATGATTACTTCTATTAAATCCAACTCTTGTCGAAATCGTTCCCATTTCTCGACGAACGTCAAAGGAAGTGGCTCGTCCCACTTACGATCGATTCGCCATGTCTCTTGCATCAATAGTTTGGCTGTAGTCAGTATCGGACCAATCAATCCAAGCGGATCAAAAAACTTGCTTATTGCCGATAATACTTGCCGTTTCGTGGTAGCGGACTCCGTTCGCCTCACGAAAAATTGGAACATGTCGGTGTTTGGGTTCCACTCAAGACCGAGCGTCTTGATGGTGTCGGTATCATCGATGCTGCGCGTTGAAATATCTTCCTTTTGTTCTTGTGGTACATGAGCCAGACATTCCGGACGATTCGAACACCACTGGTGTATTTCAAATCCACCTGTTTTAAATAATGACGTGAGTTGTCGCTGCAGTTCGATAACATCTTGGACATTATCAGCCCCGCTCATAATATTGTCTACATACATTTCTTCTAGTATAGTTAGTGCGGCCATGATATACTTGTTTTCAGCCCGTTCCGCGATTCGACGAGTACATTTAATAGCTAAATACGCCGAACTAGCTTCTCCGTAAGTAACGGTATTTAACCAAAATTCTAGTATAGGCCCGTCAGGAGATTCTCTCCACACTATGCGTTGGTAATTGCGATCCGCTGGATGCACTATTATCTGTCGATACATTTTGCGCAAGTCACCGGTTAACGCAACGTTGTGGCATCGAAAACGTATGATTATCTCGATCAAACTACTCTGCAATGTAGGCCCTACGTGAAGTATATCGTTTAATGATACTCCAGAATCGGTTTTACTTGACGCGTCGAATACTGTACGAAGTTTCGTGCTGCTACTCGATTCTTTAAGCACACAGTGATGTGGTAAATAAACTATGATTCCTTGAGCATCTTGTGAAATGTCATCCACGGGAGACATATGATTTAACTTCTGATATTCACGCATAAAACTTATGTATCGCTCTTGCAACGATTTGTCTCTTTTGAAACGACGCTCCAATTGCATCAATCGCCTAATCGCAATATCTCGTGAACTACCTAGTCGACTCGGATCCTCGCGAAATGGTAGTCGCACCACAAATCGGCCGCTATCATCCCGAGTTGTCGTTCGATCAAAAAACTCCTCGCATTGTTGCTCCTCCGTCGTCAACGCTCGCTTTGTTTCCGATTGGACGGTTTCGATTTCCCAGAACCTTTCCAAGTTTTTGTTTAACGTATCGCAGTGCTCTAATGAACAATTCAATGTCGCTATCGTGTCGTTACTACAAATCAAACTAGTCGCATTCGCGAGTGGGATTGAACCTGCGATTACCCACCCAAGCTTTGTATTTAATAAAACTGGACGATTTTCTCCTAACTCGATTTTCTCGGTTTCCAATAAATCAAAAAAGAATTCCGCGCCCACTAACATGTCAATCGAACTTGGTTTATGGAATTCGATGTCCGCTAGTTTAACGTTAGACGGAATTTTTACCGCGTTTCTATCTATTTCCGCAGATGGCAAACTCTTTGTAATTGTAGGTACTACGAGACAGTGAACATTTACTCGATAATTCGAATGTCTTGACTGAATAACTATATTGCAATTTTGACATATTGAGCTTTTCATTTCATTCAAGCATGTGACTGTTTCCGAGATTCGATTACGTTTCACGCCTAATTTATTGCATGCTGATTGCGTGACAAAATTGACTTCACTTGCACTATCTAAAAGGATACGAATTGTTGTGTTGGGCCGATTCGGACAAACCGCATCAACCATCGCTGTGGCCATGAGAACGTATTGCCTCTTGGAACGATTCGCTGCGTGATGAACTGCCACACTATTGGCTGAAACGTTGCTTGACTCAGAGCTGGTATTCTCATCGGCACGTCCTTCCTTCGTAGTTTCTTTGCTGGATGTTGGACGATGTAACAGAGTGTTGTGTCGCCCTGAGCACTCTCTGCAGGCTCCCATTCGGCACGTCTTGACGAAGTGGTCATTCCGAAGGCAGTTGATGCACAATTTCATTCGTTGCACCTCCTTATGCCTTTCGTCGACAGACATTGCAAGGAATTTATCGCAATGATACAGGAAATGCCCTCCTTGACACAAGTAACATTTACCCGTATTCGTTGAAGTTGCCAACGACGCTGGTTTATCGCCTTGCGTTGACTTTGCTTGATTACGAGGCTTCGAATGCTGCTTATCGGACTCGTTCCCTTTCGTGCCGTCCTTTTGCTTAGATCTCGCCTCGATGCGTTCAAGTATTTGACATCTTGTTTGTAGAAAATCAGTCAGATTATCCAGTGTTCCGATGGCTGTATTTCCACTCTGCTCCCATGCGCGAAGTGTCACTGTGTCTAGCTTTGCCTCCATCATGTGAATAATAAGCTCGTGCCATGAATCTGTCGGTAGATCCATAGATTTCAAGATTCTCAAATGCTTCAACGTATAATCGACTAGCTCGCGTATCGCACTTGAGGATTCCTTTTCTACCCGTGGCATGTTGAACAAACACTGAATGTGTTTTCTTCTTTATGGCCCTTGGATCGTCGTAACGCTTTGTCAACAAGTTCCATGCTACCGTGTAATTCTCGTTGGTTAACTCGATCGACTCGATAATTTTTGCGGCAGCATCCTTGAGCGATGTAATTAAATATTGAAACTTTTGCACGTTAGGAATACTCGCGTTATTGTGTATTAATGATTGAAACGTTTCCGAGAAGCGTTTCCACTCTTCTGTACGACCATCGAATGTAGGAAGCTTGACAACGGGTAACCTAACCTTTGACTCGCCGTTGTTGACTGCGCCACCTCCGTCTGTGAATCGGCATAGCAATTCGGTCTGCTGTGTAACTAGACGCGTGATGGTGTCGTCGTTGACCGTCGACGCTTGTGCGCCGCTCGCGCCTCTGTTTCCTAGCTGCTGTATGATATCGGCTTGTTGCTGCAATACGCGCATCAGCGCGTCGTCGCTCTGTGGCGCACGTGCTTCAGCTGGCGGTATTGGCAAATTTCTTACCATTTGCTTCAATTGAATCCTCAATTTTAGATACCGGTCCTCGAATTCTTCTTCTTCCGTTTCATCGACATTGGGTGTTTCGTCAACTAGCATGGCGATTATCTGTCGTTGCACGTCGTCGAATTCACCGCGTATCTCTTCTAACCTCAATGTGTAAACATCGACTTGTTCTCTGGAAACTTGCATATCAGGTCGTTGCTCGTCCTCGACCTTTCGTTCTAACCTCGTTAATTTGCCTTTCGCTGTTCCTCGTTGCCTGCGTAAAACGTCCATGTTGCTTGCGTTACGCCTTGTCTCGTGAATTGTATGTGAATGCGTGTGTGGACTGTATTCTCAACCGTTGACGTTTTCCTCTGTTGATCCGGCTTCGTATGGACCAATGTTCGTAATGAAACTTGCTCTGGATTCGTTTGCTTTAAATCAAAACTTTATTTCGTGTGAATAATGACTGACAAACTAATACGTGTTCGTACTGAATGACGAATTGATACAGACTGTGCGCACGCCGCAGCTTGCACTCGCTCGTTACATATGCGCCCTCTGAACTAGTGATGGGCGATTTTTTGAAAAAAATCGATTTTTGAATCGATCTTGAATCGGAATGATTAGAATCGATTCACTAATAAAATCGGACTAAAAGAATCGATTTCTTCATAATCGATTCACTAATAAAATTAGACTAAAAGAATCGATTTCTTAAGAATCAATCCAAAAAGTGCATGCAATGAGCAAAATATTTAAATTTTTAATTTTAACATATTTTAGGACGTAATATTTTATTTGTCGTAAATTTTTTAAACATATTGATTGGCTACAAGACAGTACAAGACTACAAGTCCTAAGTTGATATAAATTATATAAAAGTGATATATGATTTAAAAATAAAAAATTCAGAAGTTTGCATCATAACAATTCAGGGTGTCAAGAGTTTCGATGATAATTGTGTAACTGTAAAAATATTAAAAAAAGGAAAATAAGAATTTTTATTTAAAACATTTTTATTCAATTTTCCACTCATGCATAGATAAGGAGTTTAAAAATAGCATACACTGCAAATGTTCAGACGATAATTTGTTTCGTTTTTCCGTAACAATATTTCCAGTTTTCGAGAACAAACGTTCAGATGGAACGGACGTAGCTACAATTAATAAGTATTTTTTTGCAATGACATGAAGAGATGGATACATTGTCTTATAACTATAAAGCCAATAGTGAATTGGATCTTCATGTAACCCAATAATTGGTTGGTTTAGGTAATGTTTGAAGTCAGTCGGCATATCATCAGTATCATTGCAGTTTAATTGCTCCATATAAGCAAGTTCATTATGATATGACCATAAAGAGTTCTTTTGATTATCCATTACTGCATTTTCTGTTGTATTATTTTCTTTTAACATCTCGTTATTTACATTTTCCATTTGCCGGACTATCTTATTTATAGTTTGTAAGCAGGCATCTTGATTATTAAAATGCAATCGTTTGAATCGAGGATCTAGAAGAGTTGATACAGCTAACATAGTGATATTTTCTATATCTCCAAATCGCATGTTAATGTTGACAGAAAGAGATTCAAGCAACTGTATAGCTGTACTTGATGTCAATTCATCTTTTAAAGTATTCACTTTTTTTTTTAAGCAGTTGATTAGTGGGATTATTTTGCTACTCGTAACATATTGTTCGCCACATATTTCCTTTGTAACAGCTTCGATAGGAGCCAAAACTTGAATAACTTCTTTGGCAAGCTGTAATTCTAAGGCTGATAGCATTGGAGGTGCTTTGGGAAATTTCAATAATATTATAGTGATGTTTTCTGATAATTCGATAAATCGTTCCAACATGTAATATGTAGAATTCCATCGTGTGGGGACAGATTGAATTAATTTCTTCGTGTTATATTTCCGTAATTCGTCCGCAGCAATAACAGAATGCTTGAAAAACGTGATTAGTGCTTTTACTTTTGCACATAAAGCATTAACTTCATTATTGTTTTTTAATAATGATGTTGCGACTAAGTTTAGTGTGTGAGCAAAACAACCTAAATGTTTATCTTTCCCAAATGCATCACTGACAGCTTTCACAATATTTGCTGCATTATCTGTTACGATGGCAACAACATTATCTTTTTCAATATGCCATTCAGTACATATCCTTAACAACCATTGTCCAAGGTAATCTGAAGTATGCCGCTCATCCAGTTCGTTAACACCAATAACTACAGAGGTCAGTTTATCATTTAAAATAAAATGTGCTGTCACTCCCAAATAGCTTTTAGTATTGATAACATCCGTCCATACATCTGTTGTGAGACATAAGTTATCAATACTAGATAACTTAGTTTTTATTATATTTGAAAGAACATTATATTTTTCTTCTATTAACTTTGTTATTGTTTTTCTTGATGGAACTTTATACAAAGGCGCAGTTACTTTCATTAAATAAAGGAAACCTTCTTTCTCCACTGTATTGAAAGGTAAAATGTCTTTTGAGATCATGTATATAATTCCGTTCGTTATTTTACCACTTTTTACACCTCCCTCTGTAATATAAATATTACAAATACAAATTACAAATAAATGTAAATATAATTTGACCTTAGTTAAGGCTCCTGCTAACTCGTGAGCCAACTCCGCGTTTTCACATGACAGCGTCACACTTGGCAAAACTGTGAACTATAAGACGTGAAAAATGATACGTCAAAGCAAAATTATTCTTGCGATTTACAGCGTTATTCTTCATTTTAGTGCAGTGTTTTTACATTTAAAATTATTGTGATAGTGTTAAAATATACCGAAGATATCCACTTTATTGTGATTTAATATGTGCAAGCAAATACTTATTTCAACTCGGCAGCTGTCAAACGACTTGTTTTCGTTCTTGATTAGGCAACATTCACTTCGACAAATGTGGATTACTCATATAAAAGGGGAATTTTCGGTGTATTTTACAAATCTATTTTATCGTTTACAGATGGTATTTTATTAAAAAGCATTTTTATTTTAGTGTAAATCGCAAGAATTTTCATGATATATTTTCATGATTTTCTCGCTTCTGACGTCATCAATCCAAGATGGCTGCAGTGAGTGAACAGGAGCCTTAAATATAATTTATACATGTATTATGTGTAACTTATACATAATACATAATATACATATGCTGGTATGTATATATATGTAAATATGTATATATCTTATTCATATTTTAATCTTATGTTTAATTTTTTATTATGTATAGAAATAAAAACAGATACAACTGTTAAATTATCAAGTACATCTCTAAAATATGTTGGATAAATATTGAGATATAAGTTTCATGCAAAAAGATTCTAAAGTATTATATGTTTATATGTTATTTAATAATAGAAAAATAATATAAAATAATTTATTTTCTTACCTTCAAATGCTTTCACATTTAGCAGGGTTTTGTCAATTCGTGGTTGAATAAGTTTTACTGTTTTTGTTCCAATTGATTCATTTTTTAGTTTTTTTACGCTTAGAGATTTTGAAGAACTGGAAGAACATGATGGAGA